>JAKOGH010000203.1:0-19743 GCA_024811115.1 Terana coerulea
CGGCACGTATTTCACTGCATGTTTCGTCAGCCCGTGTGTTGGAATATTATGCAGAGCACTTACAGACGGGGAAGATATCAACAAGGTACGAGCCCGGCACAACCGTGGCCTTGACACATTCCACTGCTTTTTCGGCAGTCTTTACCAAGGGATCGTTTTTCTCCTGGATCTCGATACCATATGCAGTATATATGATCTCCGCATTTATAATCCTGCGGTAACTATAAACCAGTACCATCAAAGTAGGGGCAAATGGAACGCTTACGTTTGAATATGCTTCTCAAAATTCTCTGGGCTTTCTAGGAGTAGTCGTAAAAGTTTGTGACTTTCCTTGAGCTGGACGGGCTGATACTTCTTCAAGGCCTGAGTGTTAAGCTCACGCTGGAAGGCCTTGCGTCCAGCGCGCCATTCCTGGCCGTATGTCCAAAGGGCGAAACTCCAATCGAGCTTACACCTTAATCAAATTAGTCCGTTTAGTATATCTTCAAGGAACTGGGCGCTGAGGCGTACAATTCTCGGAGCATCGTCATCCCCATCACTGGCCTACGTGACGAAATGTCAAGCATTGGACACGCATAAGATGCGCTGTGGTTCACGCACCTATCAGAGTAGATGGTCGACCTGTTGTCCAGAAGGTCTTTCGCCACATCGTAGCTATTCAAGATGATGATGTTGTTGCCCAATATATTGAAACGAATGATATCGGATCCTAACGTCAACAGGTCGTCAACACAAAACTTTCATAAAAGCAAGCATAGCGCGACGCACCGTAGATACTGCTCCATTGTCGATAAATCCTGGCTACTGGCTCATCCGGGAGCTTGACGTTTCCAATGACCGGCAAGCCTTGCGGTCCTGGAGGGTACGGGAGGCGACGTCGACTTGTGACTTGGTTTGCAAGCTGGTATACAGCAAAAAGGGCCGCAATAAACAACGCAGATTCAACAAATCCCAGAGACAGCAAAGCCATTGTAGATGTTGGGAGTTTGCCGGTATTTCTGATATAGTGTCAAGGGCACTGGTCAGAGAAGTTGGTGATGAGAAGCAGAACCTAGAATACCGTTGGTATTTATATGTAATGCGCTTCAGCCCCGCTACCGGTACCAACTTGACCTGAGGTGGTTCTTAGCTCGTAAGGTCGGCCAACGGGGGCGCGTGGGAGGATAGTGTGGATGAGCGCAGACAGCCAGCGTCGCGAACCAATACAAAGCTCTGTCCCGGCGCTGAACGCTCAAGGCAAGGGCGCATGTTTGCACTTCTGAAGCTGTTTAGCCAATAGATTAGCCATGACATCGTCGACTTCACACAGATGAGCGTTGAGCTGTGGCCTGCGAGGCGAAGAGCATTCAGCCAACATTGCACTTGGCAAGAGCTTCTCGGCCACCATATACGAGCTCTAATCGCTCTGCTGTTTATCAATGTAGCATTGACTCTGGGCAATATTTCATGGGCGACGAACCTATGAACAGGCCGTCAGAACGGGACGCCCTAAGGTCGCCCGTGGCCGGACGCTGCTGATCATCATGTCGCAACGCGACTTGCACCGACCGAGCTCCCAGGCCTGCGACCCGTAGTTAAGCCGGTGCTAGACAGTGATCGGACCTTGGACCGGTAGTATCTCGTCCTGAGTATTGGACCCTTGGTAGACGCGGCACAGTGGCGCGTAGATACGCGCAACAACCCGCAGCGGCACGCACCAAAACCCGCTTAAGCTATGTATAGCAAAGTCGTTATTAAGTATTAGTATCCGTGTGAAGAGGTTGTGACCATGAAACGTCTGTAAAGTTGTTTCGCCTGAAGGTCGGCGTCGTCGTTGCATTTCAACGTTCAACCTTAGGCCCGGCCGCCCCCGGGTGGAATTCAGCGTCTACTGATCAGAACGCCACAGCGCCGTTAGTTCCCAAATTGAGCAAGGTAGATTGGCCGTCCAATTCTACAAGACTGTCGTCCACCACTGGCACGGCGTGGGTGAAATGAGGACAACCTGCGCTACAGATTTGTTTGTAATCAGGGCCCTCATTCACCATGATGTGGACCACATTAAGATAACCTGCGCATCGACCTATGCATAACATTAAGTAATCAAGGAATCTGCACACTATGGGGAGGGCAAAATGACGGTGTACTGCGCACGAATTGAACCCTGCTGAGGGTTAGAAGTAACTGAATGTAGGCAGTTGCCTAGCATTTGAGTGGAAAATGGCGATAGCCAGATCATAATGATATTAAAAGTGAAGTAAGTGTTGAGCACTACATAAACAAGGACTATTCAGAATGAGGTAATCTATCCAAAGTGATGCAACTTGGACATTAGTTTGTGAACGTTCGGGTATCTCTACATGCGCGTATCGTCTACAATATCCTTGTCCACTCTAAAGAAATAGGTCGGCTCATTACTCTTCGCGTCGCACGGCGCACCAAGGCTCAGCTGTAGCACTTCTCGAAATCGCCATCGCCGCTCCTGCGGGCATAACCTTGGGATGCTACGAAGTTGTCCAAAGTGCACAAGCCGTGCTCCCGGAGGGAAAGGTTGTTGTTGCAGAACTCGAGGGGCTGCAGCTCGTCATTGACAAAGATACGGACGAAAGTGGCGGTCTCGGACTGGCGCTCGTGCTGCCCCTCGACAGCGGCGTCGTTTGACAGGAGGTCCACGTCCCAACGAGCGCTGAGCCGTCTCCCTTCGACAGTGTCCTTCAGCTCGAGGCTTATTTCCTCGGCGGCCAGGCTCTGCGGGGCGCAGCTCAACCTCTCGACGACCATGCGCGCGCTGAACGGCACCATGTGGCTGGCGAGCCATTCCCTGTCGTCGTCCTTGGGCAGCTTGTGCGGGTTCAGGGGCTTCGATACGTTGAACAGCCCTATCGAACTGTAGACAGCTACCATGAGGTTCTCGTGCGTGAAGTCGGCGTAGATGGCACGGTCGAGAGGGAACGGTAGGGTGTAATTGTGTTGCGTGTGGTCAACGACAGGTGTGCCTGTGAGACGAGCGAGCAGTTCATTGACATAACCAACACCTTGGATGGGTCCGAGGGGTCGCCGTAACTGTCGTGGAATTAGAAGGTGCGTCTGGGTGATGATAAACGACGACTTGCCCAGTCTTGTAGAACTTCTCGACGTCACCCCAGTATTCCCATTGCTTCCAGTCGTCATGCTCAAACAGGTCGCACCACGGACTCTTCGGACTCTCCTTTTTCAAATCCATTGGCACACCATGGATCTCCTGGCTAGCTTTGTCGATGGTCTCAAAAATGCACAAGCCGACCAGGCGATGAACGTCTTGGTCCTTCAAGTCTTTGACGCCTTTGGTCATCTTGTCCAGCTTCTTGAGGATAGGCGGCGCAAATTCGTGGAGCCACTTGTTGGTATACTTGTCTTCGGAGGGAGCATTAGGGCAGTCGTTGTTCAAGGTATCGTTGAGCTTCTCAGAGATTAGCTGGATAGGAAGTGGGGCTTGTGGTGGGAGATGGGGTTTCTTAGAGGTTTGCGAAGCGAAAGGCACAAAGCCTGAATCAAGTTCTTAGCTCTTGGCAGCCTTCAAGGAGAGAGGGAACCGTACCAAGAGACCAGTTGCCCGCGCTGTCAATGACGCGCTGCATGGCAGATGCACGCACGAATGGCGCACCAGCGGAGAGGAGGTGAGAGTATCGGTTGTACGCAAGCTCCCCAGACTCATAGGATCTATGCACTCGTTAGTAGAATGAAGCAGTGTACTTCAAGAAGAGACATACTGCTGAGCGCCGAACGCAAGGAGGCTATCCTCTCCGAGCGTGTACTCGTAGTCCTTCAGGAAAAGCAGACGATCGTCCCGAATCTTCTTAGCACGCCGCAGCTTCTTCACGAGCTTGTAATAGTCGTCATCATCGTTTGGGTAACGGGCACCGTGTCTGTGGAGCTAATTCGTGCACAAAGGGTTCAGAACCTGACACAGTAGGTTCCGTTAAGAAACACAGAAGCCTCACGATGTTGACTTGGTCGATGACGCAGCCCTCTGGCGGGGCTTCGTACTCTCCAGCGGGGTAGTAGGGCGAATATTGGCCCCAATGTCTTTGAATCTCGACTGGTATTCCAAGCTCGGGAACCTTCGACTCTTCCGCTACATCCACGCTGACACTGCTATGTCCAGCCGTAGAGCGCATGCACGCCGGAAGCCCAACAAAGACACCGGTATTTCCAGCATACTGCGTCAGCGTGAGGAGAGCCAAGGCACCTGTGACCGCGAAGAGACCACGCTTGGCATAGTGCTTGCGTTCGCTGTGCGAGGTGCCCGGCACAGCGGGATCGACGACGGGTAGCACAGGAGCTTTCTTTTCGCCAAGTGTGTCCATCGAGGCCCGCACGAGAGGAGGGAAGACAAGAGCAAGAGAGCAAGGTGGTGGCGCGACGCAAGTGTTGACTGTGAATCGCACGAAACATTTATTTCCGAGTCCGCACAGCTCACGGTGATGTCACCATCCTTATCAACGCTAAAGCTTCCACAGGCGACGCAAGGTCGTGGTTACCAGGCCTACAACGAGATAACATAGGGCGGGATAGGGAGGCTTTGCAGAGAAAGAGCGAAGGACTCAATGAGAGCACTCAGCGTGAGGGCAGTAAGTGGGAGGAGCTCAAGCCAGTTTGGCAACTAACGGCAGCGTGGCGTTTTGTCAGACGACCGCTTTGATCACGCGGCTTCCTCAAGGAAGGTCTGACAGCGAGATCCACATAACACGCCGACCCTCGTTGTTGGCAGTGTCATTTGTGCGATTACAATGGGGTTCGGTACGAGCAACAAGCGGGATGGTACCACAGACATGCACGTACAGCACTACATCTCCCTTCATTTCCCAATGCAAAACTCCCTAAAGATCAGGTCCAGGACGTCTTCGACGTCAATGCGGCCGGTAATCTTCCCTATAGCCTGCGCCGCATATCGAAGCTCTTCGGCGGCGAGAGCTATATCATTGGGAGGTGCGACATTCATGTCTGTTTCTCTTGTGACTCCAGACGTGAGGAACGCTTGGAGAAACCGGGACGCGCTTTCTAGTTCTGTCCTATGCCGCTCATTGATGACCAAAGGCTCGTTTTCTCCTGGCCTTAGGGCAGAGCTGTTCAGGTAATGATATAACCTCAGCATCCATATCGGCGTGCCACAAAGAATACGTACAACTTCTGCACCACACCCTCTAGCCCTCTGAGAAACTCTCCGGTGCCCCGGTGCGTTTTAAGACTCACTGCCCATGCGCCAATGGCACCATAGTTTTTGCATATAGTGGCAGTGATAGTTTCCACTGATATGGACGAAGAGGGGCCGTCAAAACTCTCCAGCACATCTATTGCATTCAGGAGGAAATATGTGTTCCTCTTCGGCTTGAGGATGTCGAGCAAGCTTGATATTTCCGGAGGTACAGCTGTTGCAGTCACAGGCGCAAAATGTGTTTTCACGTATTGAGCAGAGTTCACCACGCAAATCGCAATATCTGCTTCTGCAACACTTTGAAGGCGGTTAACATAGTTCATCCAAGTATACGTAGACGCTTACGCCTGGGCCGCCCGGGCAACACCTATGCTTTCGACATGATCCTTAGTCTGCCGCATGCCAGCAGTATCGGAGACAATGACAGGCAAGCCTCCAAGATTTAGGGTCACCTGGAGAACGTCCCTTGTTGTCCCGGGTATGTCGGTCACGATGGCTGCCTCCCGTTTGGCTGCAGCATACCCTCAGACAGCGGACTGAAATATTATGACGATGGACGACGCACCAAGAAAGTTAAGTAGAGTGCTCTTTCCAACATTCGGTTCGCCAAATATTGCTACTCGTATTCCGGATCGTTGAATCTCGCCTCTTTTGTAGTCCGCGAGGAGACGAACAATATCCGCCAACGCTTACGAGCGAGATCCCTAGCTTCCCCGCCGTAATTAGCATTGTTGACGCAGCGAGAAGGATTTATACGGCGATTGAGCACTGACCTTCATCATAGACATGCTCCTCGACTCTTCCTCGCCGAAGTCAATCACTGCTTCAACAAGACTCAGTGAACGCAGCACCGTCGCTCGCAGCGCCTCGAAACGAGTCCGGAGTAGCCCTTGTACAGCTTGCAACGCGGCCTTGCGCTGACTGTTGGTTTCGGCATTGATCAAATCATGCAGGCCTTCCACTTCTGTAAGGTCGAGCCGGCCAACATCAAAGGCACGGCGCGTGAACTCGCCAGGTTCTGCAATGCGCAGTGATGGGAAGGACGACAGAGCGGAAAGTATGGAGTCGATAATAGCCCGTCCGGAGTGAACATGTAGCTCAACAACGTCTTCTCCAGTGAATGACTTCGGTCCTGAGAACGGCGTTATGATACCGCACCCGGCGCTGACACTGGTTGAGCGGACAGACCTTTAAAGTACACCGCCAGCCCACTGTCTAACAGCTCCTTGGTCTCAGGATTTACGACGTCGCATCGGCGTATTCTCCATGGCCGTGCCGTCACGGCAGCGCTGTCCTTCTTGTCTGCTTCACTCTTTGAATCGGAAGGCGCAGACACCATAGATTGCCATACACCAAGCGCATCCGGACCTGACACCCTGATGACTGCGACTCCAGCCTTTCCGGGCGATGTGGACAGCGCATATATGGTCGTTCTCTGAGCGTCGGATCGCACGAGACCTGGGTTTATTGGAAAAAGCTGGAAGGAGGTGTAGAGGGTGGGCGAGTAACTGTCGGTTCACTATTGGACGGTGCGCGAGACGTCTTGTGACGAGCCTTGGAAGCTAGCGGGTGTGCATGGCGGCGAGCTGCATAAATTCTCGGCAAGCTTGTAGGTCTCTGTATAATCTGCGTAATTTGAGCTGTGTATCTGGTGTGCATAGATGGTGGTGGATGTTGCAGCGGGAGAGAGAAGAGATCGAAGATGCCAGGATCCAGCGCCTGGATCTGCATGAGTTCAGCCTGTATTGGGGTCGACTGCCCTTTACCCTCATTCACCTTCACCATCAACTCTCAACGCTCTCTTCCCCTCACATACCTTGCTACCTGACCCGCAGACGACTCTACAACCATGGGGCAGTCACGTCAGTGCTAAGTTTACGTTGCTAATGTAGCTCCGAACTGACTGAACGCGAATGACCACAGCATCTCAGTTCATGGAGGACATGCAAAAGCGGTCCAACTGTACGTCTACCCTGCGGAGCAGCACAGTTAAATGTTTATGCTTGTAGATAGTCAATGCCAGCGAGCTGGAGAGGCTGAAGAAACGGTTCATGAAGCTCGATAGGTCCGTACAGCTTGCTCCCATCCTTTCGCGCCACAGCACACGAGGATGCTGAGACATTGTATGAAACTACCATAGTGATGGCTCAGGGTCAATAGACCGAGAAGAGTTCTTGCAAATACCAGCGATCGCGAATAACCCTCTGGCATCGCGGTTAATCGCTATCTTCGATGAAGAGTACGTCTTTACCAATTTATCATTCAGGAAATGCTCATATGCTTCTGTGTAGTGGTGGAGGAACTGTTGATTTCCAAGAATTCGTCGGTGGGTTGAGCGCGTTCAGCAGCAGAGGTGGACGGGAAGAGAAGCTGAGATGTGGGTTCTTTGCTTCATACTCTTCCAGCACCAGATTAATCACGCCCCTTTCAGTTGCCTTCAAGGTGTACGACATGGACCGTGACGGATTTATTTCGAACGGAGAACTGTTCTTGGTGCTGAAGATGATGGTTGGGAACAACTTGAAAGACGGCCAGCTTCAGCAGATTGTTGACAAGACAATCATGGAGGCCGACAAGGACGGTGACGGGAAGCTGAGCTTTGAAGAGTTTGTGCAAATGGTGTCCAACACGGTGCGTACCCTAGCTGCGTAGCGAAGACGCTTGCTGACAGAATCAACAATTGTGTGTGCCGGCGGTGACAGGACATCGTCAAGCAAATGACGCTGGAGGACTTGTTCTAGACGACAACAGCCAGCCCTCTTGGTCTACCCACATACCCTAGTCCGGTCATCCTTTCTTCTGGATTGTTTCGAATACGGTGTCCCTCGTTTACCCTACTAGTCATGACGGTTCATGATCTCCATCCGCCCACACGTTTGTCGCACTGTCTACCATAGTTTCGCATCACACGTCTCAGCACCTGTTACTCACGAATGTGTCAGTGTATTACTGTTCTATACCAGCTCGCCCAACTGCATGCTCAAATTGACCCGTTTGCTTGGGACACCGGTAGGATGGGTGAGAATGGTCCAGAGCAAATGCTGTTATTCTAGTGGACAAGTACGGTCCATATCTGGATATTATAGCTGTAGGACGACGTTGGCTGTCTACATGAGCGAAAGATCGCCGAACTTCTCCTTGTAGCCTGCGCGTGCGTGAGGTTAGACATTGTATAAGGTAGATGAAGGCGGAGATAATGACCTGGCACGGTCCATTTGCCCTTCTTCAAACGCTCCTCGACGGCTTGAACAATGTGCGGGTGGGCCTCACCGACCTCCTCAGCCTGTTGGGGCGAAGGAGATGAGCATAGAAATTCGCTTTGAAAGGATACTCCACATACGGAGAGCTCCTCGAAAGGCCGTGCCTCCTCGATGTTGGCGAGAGTCGCTTGGAGGTCCTTCAGCTCAACGTCGATCTGCTCGGCAGTCTTCTTAGCCTCGGAAACCTATGTTACGCCCCTTCCGATCAGTGCAAGCGCTGTTTCTCCTATTAGCGGGGACTCACAGCCTTGGACTCGAAGGTCTCGATAGCCTTGACGTGTGCGTTGACGTCGTAGGTGACGGGCTTGAAGTCCTTCAGGAGCTTCTCGGCTTCGTCAACGACAGCCTTGTTTTTCAGCACATTGCGGTAATGGGACAAGTCGACGGTGGTGGGCTGGCCGGCGAGGGTCGTTTGTATCCGCTGCGCGTCCGCGTGGCGCTTGCGGAAGGCCTGGAGGGACGCAACAGTCTCTGGGGATTCGGACGTCTTTTGAGTACGATGTTTTCAGTGACAGTGAGTACTTCGAGATAGGTACCTTTGCCGAGACCGAGCGAGGAGTAGATGCGAGCGAAATCCTGGCAGAGATAGGTCCCTTCAGCGGTGTCTCTTGCACGCAAGATTTTGTACTTACAACCGCCTTGGCCGCTGCCTTGGAAGCCATCTATGAGCTACCGCCTAAATTTCAGTCCAATGTACTCGCAGCAGCTAATAGGGCACGACTACGCACAAAAGAATGAGGGACAGATGAGGGTAGGTTGAAGGCGTGCAGCTCACTGCCGAAAAGGGCTACCGGAAACGGCCGACCTACTCGCGCCTGCCGCTGCTCTACCGCCCGTCGAGCAGCCTACCTCTTGCAAAGCACGGACTCGTCTAATTATTTGAACGTACTGCTATATATCAGCTGCCATATGTGAAGTTTCGTGGGTTCTACTGTTCCTGCTCAAGTTTTGGCTGAACTTGGTCTCATACAGTACTCCTCTAGTACACATGGTAGCCGTCACAGCCAACAGCATCTCCGGAGCACACTTCCACACGCCTACACGGAACTCGGCCACGCGATCGCTCATGAAATAGTATACAGCCACCTCGAGACCGTGAGGTGCCAGTTCCAGGCTGGTCAGCAGCTCGAGACGTTTCGCCAAGGCGAGTTGGTGTTACTCCGCTCCTGGTTTGAGACTCTTGCGCTTGTACAGTCAGAATAATAGAATTCAGTTCGCCTCCTTGAACAGCTCGCCTCCTTGAACATTTCTCTAAACAAGCTTGTATTTTCGAGCAGGCCCTCAGGCCTCAGTACGTGAGATTGCTGTTTTCAAGCATAAGACGAACGGGCAGCGTTCCTTGAGATGTGTGTGGCGAAGAAGAGTCACTAACTCGCATCTTCCTGAAGGTAAAGAAGCCTGTAAGTCCGTCTTATCCCAGCCGGGGTTTCCTTGGAATGCCTTACGCTGTCAGAAAATGGAAATGTTCGATAACACGGTTGTCGACGATCCGTGCTGTAAGTCCAGTCTTCGACGGACCATTCGTAGCACACAGTGGCCGGTGCCGGCCCTGCCCACTTGGATCTATCTCTAACACTCCGGTACGGTCGATAATAGTGCCCAACGCAAGGTCCGAAACACGGCTCTTGTTGAATGTTTTTATTCCGCCTGTTCTGGTCTCGTCTCCATTTGCATGTGCGTCCTCCAGTGCGGCCTGGGCAGCAGGCATGCACGTCGGGACTCCCGGTCGACCGGCCGAGCAGGCGCAAGGAACGGCGAGCGATGGGCGACTTTGATCGGCGCGTCGCGCGTTTAAGCGGCCAGAAGCTACCACGTGACAACGATGTCATAATATAGAGGTGCACTTTCTGGGCGAACGAGCTCAACTTTCTCTCTGCACTCGAATCCTAACTCCCATCCCTCTGCCTCCGATGGCCCCTCTTTCCACCCTGTCGGGAACGAGCAGAGACACTGCAAGAAACTTTCTCGATGAGATTGAGGGCCAATTCCAACTAGACGATGAGTCTTTGCACACGATAACCAAACAATTCCTCGAGGACTTCCGCAAGGGGTTGAGCGAGTATAACCATCCTATGGCGATGATGTGCGTTCATTTAACTGCTGCATGTTGATTGGTTCTTACCGCATTGCAGACCAACGTTTGTGACGGGTGTACCGAACGGGTCGGAAACTGGGTGAGTACTCATACTCGCTTTGCGCGGACGAAAGACGCGTTGCCCTCGATGAAGATGAAAGCGCTTCCTTGCAGGAATGCGGGACAGGTCGGGAGACACGTCACCACCGTAACTTTACCTTCCTGTACTTGCTATAATTGCTACGGTCTGGTCGCGTGGACGAGCACAGCGCGTCAAAAACTGTCTTGTTTCCCTGCAACTGCCGTTCTTTACCCGCTTCCGTCCACTGACTTCGACAATCACCAGAACCTTTCTCGCCTTGGATCTGGGTGGAACCAATCTGTGAGTATCTTCGTAAAGGAGAACATCAAGCAAGCACTCATCACCCGTTGCTCACCCAGTCGTGTCTGCGAAATCAAGCTACTGGGCAACCACGAATTTACCCTCCGCCAACAGAAATACCGCGTTTCCGAAGCCCTGAAGACTGGCGAGGCGGGCGCCCTCTTCGGTATGTCGACCATGATATCATCGCGATGACCACGCTGACGTCCCTGAAATCACTGCTATCAGATTACCTTGCCGATTCTGTCGACGCCTTCCTCACGACTCCGGTCGTCTCACCAACAACAGCATCCAACAACCCTTTTGCAGGCTCATCCGCGATCGATGAAATTGATCCTGACGTAGATCCCGCTATCCCATTGGGATTGACCTTCAGTTTCCCTGTTGAGCAAACCGCCTTGAACGAAGGGAAGATCTTGACCTGGACGAAGGGATTCTCGGCGAAGAATGCCGTGGGCAACGATGTCGTGAAGTTGTTGCAAGATGCCTTCAACAGGAAACATCTTCATGTGCGATGTGTAGCCCTCGTGAACGACGTAAGTGCTCGCGTTGGCAAGTTAACAGACTGAATGCTAATCTCCGTATAGACCGTGGGCGCCCTTCTGTCCCGCGCATACACAGCAGGCGGCTGTATTCTCGGTATGTCGAAATCGGTGCATCATGATCTCCGCTGACCTGGTTGCCTAGGCTCGATCTTCGGCACCGGTACCAATGGCGCGTACGTCGAGAAGGTTGAGAACATAGCCAAACTTGGTGATCATCCTGTGCGGAAGAACGGTGGGAATATGGTTGTCAACACGGAATGGGGTGCTTTCAACAACAGTGTCAGTATCTCTTTCTGTTCTCATTCGATGTCGTGTTGACATTGATATGTTCATGCGCCTGTAGCGCTCCGTACTACCCACCACGGTCTTCGACAACAAATTGGATCGCGAGTCCATCAACCCCGCTTACAAGCCTTCGAGAAGTTCATCTCAGGCATGTACCTCGGAGAGATTACGCGGAACATGGTTCTCTCCTGATCGACGCTGCTCCGAAACCCCTACTCTTCAACGGCTGCTCGAGTAAAGTCCTCAACTCCCACTATGGTTTGGACACTGCCGTCCTCAGTGAAATCGAGGGCGCTTGGGAGACTGGACGTGAGCAGAGCGTCGCGGTCAAGACCGTCCAGGGTGGCCATGACCCAGTAGCAGACAAGTCGATGCCTACTTCCGAGCCACAAGTTACCACTGGTGCCACGCCAACGGTGAACGGTATCTCCCCATCATCATCCGCGCCACATCCGTTGGACATCGACTCTCTGTCGGAGGATGACAAGTCACGCCTGGAGCGGATACGGTCCATCCTCATTCAGCAACTCCAGCTACCAGATGAGCACGTATCGCTTCGCGATGCTAACGTTTTCCGATGGGCTACGGCTCTTGTTGCGAACCGTGCTGCGAGACTCAGCGCATGTGCTGTCGCCACAGTCCTTGTGCAGACGGAGCGGGCGAAGCTCGGAGGTGGCCTTACGCCCAAGGACGAGCACATTGTTATCGGTGTCGATGGAAGGTGCGTAGACATGTACGACGAAGCATCTGTGCGAAGCCTGACTATTCGTGCTGTAGCTTGATTGAGCACTACCCACACTTCAACACCCGCCTGCGGACATCGCTGCGGATGTTGGTCGGCGAGGAGGTCGAGAAACGCGTCGACATCGGTATGGCGAAGGACGGAAGCGGTGTCGGAGGTATGTTTTGTGTACTGAACCTTGAGACTAGCACACTCATGTTTTTCTCACAGCTGCGCTCTGCGCCCTGCAAGCAATCAAGCAAGGCCTTTGATGACAGCAACACACAATGAAGTCAAAATGTGTATTCTATCAAGTAATTATCACATCATACTATTTTGTTGTATGACACGGACAGCTTGCTGTAATTTTCTTCGAGTGTGGTCCGCCAGGAAATTATACTACCATGTTTTGTATGACCCATACATAGAAGAGATCACATAGAATCCCGTTTGCTCTCGACATATACCCTGTCACCCACGTGAGTATGCAGCGGCGTCATTTTACCAAGGTACGGCCGAAGCAGAGCAAGATGTCGACGAGGAATATAGATGCGCGGCGCGATAAATATTAATCACATTCTAGCAAGGTACATAACGACAAGGAACAGGCATTGCGAGTACGGAGCGTGAAAGGGTGCACAGCGAAGGGCGTAAGCAAGTGGGCGAGCTCACCGACGACTGTAGGCTTAGATCATCCACTGAACGAAGCCAATGCGCTTGTCAGGCAACTGTGAAAAGTTCGTCAACACTCTACAGAGTGCAGGCCGAAGAGAAGGGACACACCATAGACATATACATATAATCCCAGGCCTCTTTAAGCTCCTCAAACAAGTCTGTGCGTTGAAGCCGCCCAGTGGAAGCACACCTCGCAGAGTTGAAATCTATCCAGACAACGCGTCCACCGGGGAGTACCAAGATGTTTCGACGATGTACGTCGTTGTGCTGTATGTATGAGCTGTGAATGGCGTAAAGGCCTCTCAAAGCCTTGTCGGCGATGTCGATGTCAATGTTGTGTATGGACAGCTTTTCCACCTCTGGGAAGTACTCAAGCACGATAGCCTTTGGAGGGCGCTCTTCGTTCTCGAGTTCGCGGACGTTGGGGGGATCGTCTTCAGAGAGCGATAACATTGCTTGCACATGCTGAGGATGTATTTCACCCCACCCGTAGCAGTATGGGACGATTCCCCTCTCGCACACTCCGTAGTGTAGAAGATGTGCATATGCCTCGGACTCCCGTCGGAAGAGCTCACGAGGATCCGGCGGATATTCATCCATCCTATAGTTGCTTCGATATAGGATTGGCTCCCGGTCTGCATACTGGAAGAATAAATATTAGTAACAGTGGCGTAGGTGTTCAAGCCGCACGTACGATTTTCAACAGTCTTACATGACCGTTCACCCGAGCCGTGAACACGGGGTGTTCCCGCTCGGATTCACATGCTCCAAGAACTCTATGTCATCGGAAAGAGTTATTTGAGGCAAGCGAAGAGGCTCGCGGTATGCTGTCATCGGGGTCTGTTCCACGTCGGTCCTGGCGAAGTCGCACCCGACTAGCAAGAGAGGATTAGTGCCATACATGCGCATGAAGACATTCATCCCAGACTCGTTTGCAATTGCCAGAACGGAAGCCTTCAGGTCTGGTGTATCCATCCTCGCCATTGGATCTGGTTCCGGAGCTAGGTTGAACATCGGCGGGTCGTGAGTAAATGGATTTTTCTCTGGATACGACAAGAGTAATTCGGCCGCGCTATGTGATGTTGTCGCATTCATGATGCACGAAGCAAGGAGGGAGGGGAGGGGAGGATGAGCGGCCGAGCTGAGGTCCTATATAAATGATGGTGGTTTCAGGCGACAATGCGGTTGGGAAGAGCCGCTGTTCTTTCCAATCATCCTCAGGCCACGAGGAAGAGCGTCTATCAGAAACGCCACAATGGCCACCACATACGGTTGCCGAGCAGGGTCAGGCTTATTGCACGAGTTCGATTCCGAAGATCAAGCGCTTGATGCAAGTTTGGTGGCGCATCGCGCCGCCTCCGAAAACTAGAATCAGTGAATTTGGCCGTTCTGCGTGTGTCAGTGTACATCATCGCCTTCATAGAGCTGGAAATGATATCTTCTGAGAGGCTAGGAGGTATTTAAGGTGCTGGGAGCACGAAGCATGAGACCGGCGCTTGGGCGCTTACTTCTCGGACTTGTCCGAGTGAGCCGCTACGCCTCCTAATTTGGTAATTTCTTGATGAATACCAAAGCAAGGCGAACTGCCAGCAGGATGTGGGTGCTCAA
Organism: Terana coerulea; assembly: GCA_024811115.1. Lineage (NCBI taxonomy): Eukaryota > Fungi > Basidiomycota > Agaricomycetes > Polyporales > Phanerochaetaceae > Terana > Terana coerulea. The sequence continues at coordinate 14,724 of JAKOGH010000203.1, forward strand.
CACAGTCGGTCTGCTATCTTGCTTCTCATTCAATTGATTCAGTTATTTCACAATAATAAAGATGTGATAAAAATGAAAAGTGCAAGTAACTGTATTAACCACTCGGCACTAAGTTCTATAGCACACGCATCTGTTTTCTTCGTATAGTTAGCGATAGCAAGATGTACTCATAGCCATGCATCAGCCAAGTTAATGGACTTCAGCACTATTCTTGTCATAGGTTGTGCTTCCCAGTTGACCTGGTGCTCATCAAGAAATTACCAAATTAGGAGGCGTAGCGGCTCACTCGGACAAGTCCGAGAAGTAAGCGCCCAAGCGCCGGTCTCATGCTTCGTGCTCCCAGCATCTTAAATACCTCCTAGCCTCTCAGAAGATATCATTTCCAGCTCTATGAAGGCGATAATGTACACTGACACACGCAGAACGGCCAAATTCACTGATTCTAGTTTTCGGAGGCGGCGTGATGCGCCATCAAACTCGCATCAAGCGCTTGATCTTCGGAATCGAACTCGTGCAATAAGCCTGACCCTGCTCGGCAACCGTACCACAGTGATGCCATCACAATACCCTGTGATCTGACTCGTCTGACTCTGAGTGAGTCAATCAAGAGGCGACCAAAAGTCGAGCGCTGTACACTGACCTCCCTTTGCAATCAAAATGCCTACAGCTCCTCGAAAACCCGTCCGTCCGTCATAAAAATTACATGGACGTGTCCGCAAGTAGCACAAATAGGGTCTCTCGTGTATAACAGAATTGCGAAAATCGTAATCCTTGAGCTTGCAGAAGCGAAATACTCACGGCTGCTCCACACATCAAAATGTCCTGTCCAAATTGGGAAAAGAAGTTTTGCGAATAACCCGTCAGGGTTTTCCAGTATACTCATAATTTTGTCATATTCCGATAGCCAGACATCGGTAATAGGTCCCTTTGTGGAGTTCCAAAGGTGAACGGATGAGAACTCGATGAGCTACATCCACACAAAGTTGGTATCTCTACGTGCGCTTAAGAGGTCAGTGTACGGCGCTCGACTTTAGGTCGCCTCTTGGAGTCAATGGCACTTGAGCTGTGACCGAACCATGGCTAGAACCGTACAAACCTCCTGGAAACTGATATTCGTGCTTACGGTAAGTTTCGAACCTAGCATCTGATCGTCTGAAACCACCAACATTAACATGTGGTTTACTGTCACGACTCGGAACACAAGTGGGCAAATATTCCAAGCCCGTGGCAGCCAGCGTTTCATGATGCAAGGCGAAAGCTGACCCTCGCAGGCCTTTGTTTTTGTATCGACGGCGATTCGGTGAGCACGGTTTCCCTGTATCAAATTCTCGGCCACTGATATCGTGTGCGCTCAGTCCCGAGGTGGCCCGCTGCAGTCTGCGCTGCCCCCAAAATGTGGTCTTCTGTGGATAAACAATGCGCGACTTGCGTTTGTTCATTTGATATTGCTTCTTCTAGGGCTCGTCGGCATTGTTCATGCTGGTGGCCCATCACGGATAGCCACTGCGGCCTTAGCGTCGTGATAGTCACGGGGACAGATGCACGATATTATAAGTACATGTGTGCTAGACACGAGGTCTCATCTCTTCCTTCAACCCCTGTTACCGCGCAATGGCTGCGCAACAGCCCCTACGATTCTCGAATGGGCCATGTCATACCAGGCTCCTGACTTTTAGCCCATTCGTCTGCCACTAGACATCAAGAAGTTATAGGCCACCAAGGTGAGTTAAAATTTCACGTCGCTGCTTATCTCCTGAACACTATGATATGGCAGAGATCACTCAATTTGAAAAATACGGTGAACGAGAATAGCTATCCGATCAAGAACGTTCGTCTTATCTACCGTTGGAACATTACACCCGCGGAGACACAACCCTACGACGCAGTTTTCAATACACCATATGACTGCCAAGCCTTGGCAACGCTGCTTGCCGCACAGCGAGCCCAGGTTGTACATGTTCAAGGGGCGGTGCCTATGCCCGTGTCAGCTCCTCCTCAACCACCGCTGGCACAACCTCCCGTCGGACAGGCTGCAAGTCCTCCCTGGTCCCGCTCTGCCTGCTGCTCCAGTACAGGGGCCTCAGCTTCCCGACCCTGTACGCATGGCAGAGAAGATAGTGGCACTTCTTGAACCGCTCAGACCTCGGGTCAACGACACCTTCCCCTGTCCGTTCGGCCATGAGAACGGTTTGGTCAGCAGGCTGGATGCCACCTTTTCAACGACTTGAAGCATGCTCTGGATTACCTCGGGCTATACTGAAGAGGCGCACCCGCAGTGGTACCCAGCCAGTCACACTCCCCTTCATCACGAAGTTGGCAGCAACAGCTTCCTCTATGGGCAATTCCTTCCAGACAGGTGTGCGATTCAAGAGGAGACACAGCTTGACCTCCCATCTTTCTGCCCTGCAGATATTAAGCCAAGTTATAAGTTTCAGGGGTCATGGCGGGCGCACACCCAAAATTATCTCAACTCTGGGTCTGGATTCGCCATTGAATACCGCAAGGTCATCGCACAAGTCCGGCATTACATGCTTCACAGCGGCCACGGAAAATTCGCAGTGCGAGATATGGGTATATCATCACTGATGAGGAGGTTGTTTTACTCAGGATGTCTTCTAAGGCTCCTCATACTATGGAGGCCACAGATGGATTCCCGATGCGACTTCCAGGAACGGCGGAGCAAGGCTCGTGGACTGGAATGAGAGCGCTCTTCTTCATTCACCTCCTGGCATCTCATGACACTGAATCTGTCATAGATGTGACATTCACTTGATACACATGTGACTAATAGCTATGCTTCATACATGTGATTATGTGACCTGTACGATATTGGTCTTCGAGACTCGAGTTGTAGAAAGAATTTGGAAAAGTCGTTGGCAGCCGATGAAGCAGTGATGCAAATGCCTGCGCTGAGACTTGATTGGTGAAGACTCAAAGTTCCCGACACAGGGTTTGGAGAGTGAGAGCATGATATTTTTGGGAGAGCTACGTCTACCTGCCCGAACGCCACATGTGCAGTTCTAGCATGGTCGGGTTGCCATCATCATCTGCGATGCCCCACGATCTCCGAGTCGCCGTCAAGCTTCAAGCTTCGTAGATGAAACATAAACGTAAATGATGAGTTACTAGTAGTGCTACTGACTTACATAGATCGCAAGTAGCATATAGGGTTACGTCGTAGGTTCACGGAATGAGGCTGACCCGAGTGTGGCATCGTCAGTGTTGTATTGAACACCCCCACCCCCAGAAGATCATCTGCAACCTGCGGACAGTGGGCAGTATGAGACCCCCTTCTGCAAGCTTTGCGTAAATTGAACCGCCTTCTGATAAGTGGAGTGTGAGCAACGACGGTGCAGCTTGGCAGAGGAAAGATGAGATGCTGATCGGCTCCTCATGATCATCGTAAACACCTGCAAGAGCCAGATGGCGAAGTGCGGGCATTGAGAGCGAAGGTATTGGCGTCGCAGGATTGTCGTAGGAGAACTCAGACCTGGAGACAATCAAGGTCACAAGAGTCGTTGCAGTACCGTTGAGGAGCCGCGAGAGCTCGACGACGTCGAGGGAAGTCTGGTCGAGCTTCAGCTCTGTCAGACTTTTGAAAATGGTAGGGGATGATTGGTATACGTCGGGAATGTTACTTATGCGCAAATGTGTCAGCAGATTTGCCTCGAAGGCGATTTTCTGCCTCGGCATGGTACCCTCTCCAAAGAAGGTGGCATTGAAAAACTCCAGGTTCGGCAGAGATGTGTCGCTTAAACTGCGCAGAAGGTTGTCCATGACTTCGTTGTTCCGCGCATATATCGTGCAGTGCCTCCATCGATGCGCTTCGACCAACAGGTTCTTCCAGCACGACTTGTAGTAAGGCCAGAAGGTAGTCGTCCATTCGCCGCTCTGCAAGTGACTATAACACAGGAAGGTAATGGAGAGGGGGCGATCGTCAGATCGTGTGAGGTAAGCCTTGACGGCTTTCGACTCCTGCCGCAGGTGTTCGGGCGAGATATGAATGCAGCTCCATATCGTGGGCAACAAGAGGGCAAGCCGTCGCCACCAGCGGGAGACCTGGCTGATGACAACTGGAGAGTCGCCGTTGTAGAGTCAGCAGTGAGGGAAGTGATGAACGTATGCGATCTCGAGGATGTATCTCGCAACTTCCTCTGGAAGAGTGTACACAGGTGCAAGGGGTTCACGTTATGTTTCATCGTTGCCACCTAAGATTCTACACCAGAGACTTGAATCTGCAGCTGCTTCGTGAGAGTGAGCGAACTGGGGCTACCTCAAGTGAACCAGCTACTCCGGCCTGGTGGACGAAAAGATCCACCATCACTATGTTGAATCATCAGAGGCTGTGTAGAGGGTGACGGTAAACTTCGTTACAGTACCTAGTTCTGTTCTGCAATTTGCGAGTGTGAGTCTGCTGGCTGGTGGTGTGTGTGAGGTGGTGGGACGCGAGAAGCTGCTTGGTACTAGGCAAGCGCTCGATATTCTGGACAAGTCATCAACAAGTCATCCGGCGATTCCGTCAACATCTTCAAGTCATCTTCACCCGCAACCTGGCACTGCGTACGTCGCACCGACCCCACTCTACATTTCCCACTTTTGTACCATGGCGATAGACGGTCTTATTATATTGGACGCATCTGGGTGAGTAGCACCCGTCGAGGGTTACGTTGACTCGCTGAACATGACATCTAGACGAGCAATCATACAGTCTGGATTCCGCGCAAGTAGTCCAGCGTACCCGCTGCTTCATATTGAAGCTTTGAATACCGCACTAGCCAAGGCCTCAAGACCCAGCGACGTCGATCCTGTACTCTACGTACAGAGTTTGGAACTGGATACACCCAGTGCATGCTGCCATGTGAAGCACGGGGATTTGAGGGTTCTGTGTCCTGTTAGCGGAGACAGTACGTTTTCATTTACATTACTTGACGGCTCACTTCTCCTTACACACTACTTCTAGTGGACCCTCTCTATGTGTTTGCATTCCTGCAAGCGTTCGTGAATATCCTTCGTGAATACT
>JAKOGH010000204.1:0-52190 GCA_024811115.1 Terana coerulea
CAAGGCGGTTGTGAAGGAAAGACTACCGGTATGTCACGATTAGCCCACTAAACTAAGTAACCACGGGTACGACGAGCTTACTAAGGATCCAAAGTCAGTATGGGCTCCTAAGGCTTGTCTATCGGGAGCTTCGTCCAGTGCAGGGAGCTTCTTGATACATCTGGCTTCACTGCCGCTTGGCTCCTTAAGTTTATGAAGGCTGGCCAAGGTACCGTCAGGTAACCCCAACTTGGAATTGAAGACGTCCATAATGGTCATGTTGACATCGAGAGACTTGCGAACGAAGGGCTTGACGGTCGATTCCATGCGGTTGTTGACCGTGCTAGGGTAAGTGCGGTGTGTAGGAATTGGGTAGCTGAGGACGTCATCCTTGGATATATTCAAAAATTCGACGGTATCGAGCAGACCAGTCTCATCAACGGCATGCGACCCGACCTCTTTGTACCTAGAACTACCGTGAAGAGGACGGTTGTATGGCATTGAACTTCACGTACCCGAAGGATATTTTATGGTCCTCGTCGCCCGCCTTGTACTTGATCTTCTCCTGCAGAGGAAGATTCAAAGTATCCACTCCCATCTCAAACATTCCTTCGACTTCGGCTTCAGCTCCATGATTCTTCAGGCTACGGATAACATCAATGGTCCGTGGACAAAGCAAGTGGTTTGATGCTTACTACCAGAAGCCTAACTTCGTAGCCGCTTCCCATAGCTTCTCAATCTCTTCAGCATCGCCTTGCTTCACTAGGGCAAAGTTGACTACGAGGAGCGGATGGGTAGGTACGTCCTCCGGGAATGGAGGGTGGCTGAGGATACCTGGCATATCGTGAAGGTGAAGACTAAGCAGAGGTTGCTGGTTCTCGTGAAGACGTGACAACATGGGAGCATAGATTCATCGTCATATATAGTCAGTTAATTGTAGGTTCAGCCCATTCCCATGGTCGTAGAAGGTCCATTCAACCGCGCATTTTGAAAGTAGATAGGTGAACCTTGCAAGGATGAATGACGCCTCAAAGAAGCTGGCTCAGTGTCAGCAGGCCGGCAAGATATGCGGTTTCGTGGAGAGGCCGTACCTCAGCAAGGTTATTGTCGACCAGCGGCATGTCCTCGTGGCGTCCGGAGTGGGTTTCGGAAAACGGCAGGATTGTACGAAGCAGACGGAAAGATAACAAAGTGCTACATACGCCGTGGGTAGCCAAGCTTAAGAGCAACGGGTCGACAGTGCGTGTATCGAAGGAGCAACTATGTAAGTCCATAGTCCAAGCGTCGTGGTAGGGTCTCGGAGGACCGCACCAATTTGGGAAGTCGCGCTGATCAGCTTGCTCAGATCGTATCAGGTAATTGATGGGAAACGCTTCAGAGCGCATCACCCTGAATAGGCATTGTCCGGGGTGCTCCGCGTACTACACAAGTACTTGCCACAACATGGTCAGCTCGAGAGTTATATTGAGTGCTAGTAGTGTATCCTTAGAGTATTAAATGGATGAATAAGGTTATCTCACAATATTCCGAACGCGCAAGGCAGTCTTGTACGTAGACACTAAGGACACTGACAAGACGCTGACATCTAGTTCAACTTGCGCAGCAGGGTTACAAGGGACCGATAATCGAGTCCCAGGGTGAGCATTCACCAGTATAAAGGGCCATATTTACACCCAGTGCATCTGTTGAATCCCGTTGGCTGACGGTCAACACGGACGCCCGAACTTCAACCAACTACCCATCTAGCGGTACGATCTTAGGAAGAACGCATTGACGGCTCTCATAAACAAGTCTCCATTCAAATACAAGCTATCCGCGCATGGCAATGCATCATATACTGAGCTTTTCATGCGATAGTTATGTCGTCGACCGCGGAATATGAAACTAAAATTCAATGAGCAGAAACAGCACGAGCCTGCTGCTCACTGTGCTCCGTGCCGCGACTGGCATGCCATGTCTCGGGGCCCTGTCAAATACAGCATGAGACTACACCCAGTAGCAGGAAGAGTTCATCAATGATACATACAGCACGGTTCTTGATCCTTTGGTATTTGACCCGCCGCGCGAACCAGGCCTTTGCGGTCTGGCCGGTCTTGAACTTGCTTGGGTCCGAGGAGCTGGCAACGGCACTTGCAATCGCGGGACTTTGGTCTGTCAGGGCGTTGAGCTCGACGCTGTGGCCTGGCCGGGTGAAGAACACGAGTGACCAGCGTTCATAGGCCGCCTGTTCCTTGGGCGGAGGCCTTCGACAGAGATCAGCGGGACGAGACTACACTTCCCGCGGAGCTAACGTACACGACACGGTGCATGTTGGAGCGAAGAATTCCGCCGCTGAACACCGAGAGAGCATCGCCTATATTACAGATGGCATGGCCGGGGATAGGCTACAGGCAAAGGTCATCAGACATTCCGAAGAGCGCGGAAGCGGCATCGCCGAGGAATTCTGACCTTGACGTAGTACCACTGATTGTGGCCAGGTGGATACACTTGCAGTCCTCCGAGGCGGTTGTGGAGGAAAGACTACCGGTGTGTTACTGTTAGCCCGCTTCATTGAGTAACGACGATCTTACCAAGGATCCGAAGTCAGTATGAGCTCCTATGGCTTGCCTATCGGGAGCTTGATCTAGCGCTGGAAGCTTCTTGATACATCTTGCTTCGCTGCCGCTTGGCTCTTTAAGTTTGTGAAGGCTGGCTAAGGTACCGTCCGGTAACCCCAGCTTAGAGTTGAAGACGTCCATAACGGTGATGTTGACATCGAGAGACTTGTAAACGAAGGGCTTGATAGTCGATTCCATGCGGTTGTTGACTGTACTAGGGTAAGTACGGTGTGTAACGGTCGGGTAGCTGAGGACGTCGTCCTTAGATATATTCAAAAATTCGACAGTGTCCAGCAGACCCGTCTCATCAACGGCGTTCAAACCTACTGCTTTGTATCTAGAGCTATCGTGAAGATGACGGCTATACAGTATTGAGCTTCACGCACCCGAAGGATATTTTATGGTCCTCGTCGCCCGACTTATACTTGATCTTCTCCTGCAGAGGTAGACTTAAAGTCTCCGCTCCCATCTCAAACATTCCGTCAACTTCGACTTCAGCTCCATGGTTCTTCAGGCTACAGATAACATTAATCGCCCGTGGACATAGCAAGCAGTTTGATGCTTACTACCAGAAACCTAGCTTCGTAGCCGCTTCCCACAGCTTCTCAATCTCTTCTGCATCGTCTTGCTTCACTAGAGCATAGTCGACTATGAGGAGTGGATGGGTAGGTACGTCCTCCGGGAATGGAGGGTGGCTGAGGATACCTGGCATTTCGATCGTGGAGGTGAAGACCAGGCAGAGGTCGCTGGTTCTCGTGAGGACGTGATGACATGGGAGCGTGGCTTCATCGTCATATATACTCAGTTAATTATAGGTTCAGCCCATTCCCATGGTCGCAGAAGGTCCATTCAACCGTGTCCGAGCGCGGACGCTCATCCACAGCGTGAATCGGCAGCATTTTGGAAGTAGATAGATGAGTCTTGTAAGCTTCCATAACGCCTCAAAGAACCTGGTTCGGTGTCAGCAGGCCACCAAGGTGTGCGATTTCGTGGAGAGGCTGTACCTTAGCAAGGTTGTTGTCGACCAACGGCATGTCCTCGTGGCGTCCGGAGAGGATTTCGGAAAACGGCAGGATTGTACGAAGTGGACGGAAAGATGACAAAAGTGTCACATACACCGTAAATGGCCAAGGTTTAGAGAGTGTATATGTCGAAGGACCGACTATACATATAAGTCCGTAGTCCAAGCGTCGTGGTAGGGTCTCAGAGGATCACGCCGATTTTGGAAGTTGATCAACTTTGTCAGATTCCATCGGGTAATTGATGGGAAGCGCATCACCCTAAATAGGAAGTGTTCGGGGGCTCCGCGTAGTACCCAAGTACCACACCATGATCAGCTCGAGAGTTCTATTGAGTCTTGGTAACGTATCCCTGGGACAATGGATGGATGCGGTTATCTCTTAATATTTGGGACGTGCAAGGCAGTCTTGTACGTAGACACTAAGGACACTGACATCTAGTTTAACTTGCGCGGCAGGTTTACAAGGGACCGATAATTGAGTCTCGGGATATCCACCAGTATAAAGAGCCATCTTTAAGCTCAGCGCATTTGTTGAGCCCCGTTAGCCGACGGTCGACACTTGGAGCCGTCGCTGTCGAACACGGGTGTTGAGTTTAGTAAGCAGACACAGTGGGAGCCTGTTGTTCACTATGCTCAGTACCGCGGCTAGCACGCCATGTCTCAGGGCCCTGCCATAGAGAAGATAAGCTTCTTGTCATCAGGCTTTCAATGGAGCCCACGTACAGTGCGGTTCTTGATCCTTTGGTTCTTGATACGCCGAGCGAACCAGTTCTTCGCAGTTTGGCCGGTTTGGAACTTGCCGGGGTCGGGAGCTCCGGCAACAGCGTCCGCGATGATGGGACTTTGGCTGGTCATAGCACCGAGCTCGACGCCGTTGCCCGGGCGGGTGAAAAACACCAGCGACCATCGTTCGTAGGCCGCTTGCTCTTTGGGCGGCGTCCTTCAACGCAGCTTAGCATGGCCGACCGGTGCATAGTCAGGGTAGGGACGTACACGACGCGGTGCATATTGGAACGGAGCATCCCGCCGCTAAACAGCGCAAGAGCATCGCCAATGTTGCAGACGGCATGACCAGGAATGGGCTGCAACAATATTAGTGCACGTCTGGGACATGTTGGAGGAGGTTCACCCGGAAAACCTACCCTGATGTAATACCATTGGTCGTGACCGGGCGGAAAGACCTGCAGGCCCCCGAGGCGATTATGGAGGAAAGACTAATACTCTGTTGAGCCATGTAGGAGTGGGAATATGACGGAAATGCACGTACGAGAGACCCAAAGTCGGTATGAGCACCAATAGCCTGCCTATCGGGCGCTTTCTCTCTCGCTGGTGGGTTCTTGATGCATCTCGCCTCGCTACCGCTGTGCTCGTCAAGTTTGTGCAGGCTGGCCAAGGCACCATCCGGCAGTCCCAGCTTGGCATTGAAGACGTCCAGGATTGTCATGTTGACGTCGAGTGACTTGCGAATGAACGGCTTGATGGTTGAGTCCATGCGATCGTTGACTGTGCTGGGGTAGGTACGGTGGACAGGAGTTGGGTGGCTGAGAACATCATCCTTAGAGACATTGATAAACTCGACCGTATCGAGCAGACCGGTCTCATCAACCGCATTCGCCCCCGCCGCTTTGTATCTTGGAGAAGCGTCAGGGTAACGATCGTGCGGTGAGTAGTATGGCTGTACACACCCGAAGGAGACCCCTTCATCGCCCTGTTCGTACTTCATCTTCTCTTCCAGAGGCAGTCTCATCGTCTCCGCACCCATTTCAAACATCCCTTCCACCTCAGCTTCAGCTCCATGATTCTTAAGGCTGTGAACCAAATCAGTACACCATCGACATAGCCAGTTGACAGCACACTGACTACCAGAAACCGAGCTTTGTCGCAGCTTCCCACAGCTTCTCAATTTCGGCATTGTCGCCCTGCTTGATGAGTAGGTAGTCGACGACGAGAAGTGGGTGCGTAGGCACGTCTTCCGGGAAAGGAGGGTGATTAATGACGCCTGGCATATCAGCTACGACGTTGGAACGGAGGTGACGGGGTGGTTGAGACGAAAGCGCGCCGACCGGAGGATGGTTTCAGTCTTCGTATAAGTATAGCCGTCATGGACAGACGCGGCCGTTCCCATGACCCTGAAGCTTAGACCAGGCAATCAATTGGCCATTCGTCGCCGTGCGGTGTACGGACCGTATTGTGGACATGGCTTCTTGCTGCAGTTGTACATCATCATAACTACTAAGCAACCTGGATTCGGGGGTGGGCTCAGGAGCATACGCAGACGCACTGGCATGGTCGGTGAGTGAACGAGACATTATTGCTCGTGGAAGAACATACCATCCTGGCCATCTTGAACAGCACAGTGGCGGTGGGCACTGTCCTCGTGGTGATGGGAATGGACTACGGGCATAATAACAAGGCCCTCTTACGGCAAGGCCATTGAGCAGAGTACCATTTTTGGCTGGATAACGCCCACCACGGACAGCGTAGCGCGAGAAAACGAGTATGCAGACCTGCGACGGAAGGAAAAGGCAAGGGGCAAGTGAAAAGCGGGGTGGGCGTCTTTGAGATCCCATCAGGCCGTCGGCCTTCGAGATCAGCGGATCACTTTGAGCGCATCACCCCACATAGGTGAAAGTCGGGATCCGGAGTTGCAAAGCAGCGAGGAAAGTTGGCCCGCTATCGTCGCGAAATCGTACTGCATCGCACTAGTTTCCAAGCTAATCATAGATATAACATTGCTACAGGTATAACATGAGGCCGCTGGAGCTCAGGAATGCACTACTACTAGTACTATCTAGACTAACTGATTATTTGGGGGTACCCGCGCGCGAGGTATAATGTTCTATGCGGAAGGGGGCATCACGATGTGAATGGGATAAAATAGTAAGGCTACAGTATGTCAGATCTTTAATAAATATGCAATGTGAAGACGTAGTGGAAACGTATGATTTCTCTTGGAAGGTTGAAGTCTCGCGTGCAAGATATAACAAGGAAGGACCGAGTTTGTGAGGTGAACGGAATGGGAGTGACGAAAGATCTATGCTAATAAGAATTAAAGTTTGCGCATCGTTGCCAAAGGCTGCTCCAACATACCGGTAGACGAGTCCAGGCGTTGCGTTAGGAGCGCGGCTCCGGCTCTGGCTCCGGCTCAGGTGTAGAATCACCGCGATAACGTTGCTCAAGCGCGCGGATAGGGCTTGAAAATCTAAGGGGATAGTGCGTAGTTTGTTGTTGACTCGGAATGAGCTGGTTAGACGGCCCTGCTTGCGCTTCTACTGAAGGGTTCCAAGCCGGGCCCACGTCGTCCAGCAGCACGCCAGGAAGCGGATCCGGCGGTGGTTCAAAGTCGCGCGCATCATGTTGGCGCAAATGCCGTCTCATGTTCGACCTTACGGTATAGCTTCTCCCGCAGCCGGGTACTGGACAGATATGCGCTATCGCGGCAGTATCAGCTGGTGAAAGGCTGACGAGTCTATGGAACACGTACGTCTTTCGCCGGTATGCGAGACCGAGTGCTGCCTTAGACTACTCGGACTAAAAATTTACTTATTAATCTTAGGCTACACACTTCAATGCCCAAGTACTCACCGAGTAAAAGCCCTGCCACAGGTTTCACAGATATATCTCCCACCGCGCGGATATGGTGGCCTGGTCGGCATAGGAGCTACCGGGGTTGAGGGAAATGGAGGGGGAGGAGCGGAAGGAGGGGGAGAAAGAGAAGGTTGCGTTGATTCATGTGATACCTGCGAGGACGACTGGCCCTGTGTGTGTGATGAGAAGAGCCATTTCAACAAACAAATGTGATAAATACCCATGATGGCTCTGATAGTATCTCACTGCTGTCCACAGGTCCCTGACTCATCGGGAACGCGGGAAGAGCGTTGAATGGTGCGCTTGATGAAGCATAGGACTCGTATATAGAAGGTTCGATAAGTTGGTCGTACTGTAGGAGCTCATATTGTGAGTAAAATAATATTGATCCGACACAAACTACGTACCGAGCCGTCGCTGGTATGTCTGATACTGCTCTCCCAAATGGGACATTCTGTGGTACTACGTATACTCGAGGTACTGTCCAGACCTGTCCTGACGTCTTGACTGCCAGTCGGGGGAAGCTGCTGATCACTACGGCTGTCCTAGAATGCGAGATTTCATATGCCTACTGCCCTGTTTCGAAGAGTCAAAGCATCTTACCTGGTGATTGTTATCCGTATTTGAAGAGGTATCGACTGGATTGTGACTTGGCGGCGGAGGTGGAAAGAACTCTGGGCAGCAAAAGGCGCCTCAGTACCATACATAAGTTGAGCAAACTGTACTCACCAGGCAATACCGTACGTATGCTGGGAAGGGACTCCTTCTGACTAGGAGCTTCTTGAGTCATTTTCCTGAGGGCATTATACGGCGCGATGCGAGTATCGGGTTGCCGACGGACGAACCATCCGCGCCCAGTGCTTTTAAGTGTCCGTGATTCAGCCCTGTTGCGGGGCCGTACTCTTAGCGATCCGCATCCGGCGGAAGCGATGACCGAGCGGAAGGCAACGCCCCGATCTTCCAAAGTCAGCTACGAGCACTGTGCGTGGCCTTTGACGCGAACTCATCTGGGCGCAGCATTGCATTAGGTTGCTCGAGCATGTCGACAGAAGTACGGAGGCACTGACCTGGACGCTCCGCGCGGATACGGAGTCAGCCAGAGCGGTTTCGATGACAAGGTCATCTGAGGCATTTTCACTACGCAGTATGAGATTTCAGGCAAAAGATTGGCAGGGTGTCGCGGCGACGCCAATGTGCCGACCTGGTGAGGACTGTGGGCGTTACTCGTGGGCGTTGGCCGCGCCGTGATGCCGTCAAACCTTACACCCCAGCTGCGCTTTGTGTGTAGCACGTATTTAACTTACTCACGATGAGTGCGCTCCGAGGCGGTTGCTATCCAGAGGCTGATAGGATGAGTGTTGGCAGCCCGTTCGCGACAGACGGAATGTAAAGTTCGGATCGATATTCACTAGCCAGCATTCACGATCCTTTCGGGTGTAACGGAAAGATAGTCAGCGGGAACTGCAGCGCCACCGGCGAACTGGCGACCGCCATCGTTGAGGCAGAGAATACTCCAGGAGACGTCTTGAGGCAACTGTATTGGCTACTTGCTTGTAGAGCTCGGTATCGCTTGCGTGGACACTCGGTGCACAACTGATGGTATCAGGTGGAATGAGCGATGGCAGTAGTTCCTGACGCTTTTGATACCTCTCTGATCTTATCCAACAAAACTAGCTCAAGCTACAATGCCGACACCGCTTAGACACGCTCACCTGCAGAGCCCTGAAACCTGTGCCATAGATTTCCCCGATCTCATCTGCCAGCCTGACGCTGAGATCGATCCCTGTCGTGTCCCAGGGCAATCAGGACGCCACCGGGAGACGGTAGCTCTTCAAGTTCACTACAGAGCGCAGGACAATTGGCTGCGTAGACATCGAGAAGAACGGTGAGTGGAGGGTTGCGATGGGGCCAAGGCAAACCACAGAGCAGTGGAGTTGCGGTACGCACCGACTTAGGCCTGAGCGACATTTCTGCGGAAGTAATGACAACATTCACCATACGCTGAAAAGATCTAATGAGGAGTACGTGAAATTATGATTTGTCCTTGTTCCTCTTGCGGAGCGGCAGTGACCTGGTAGAATATTGGCCAGTCCTGACGCCGGGTTGGGGGATAGGTGACGACTGAATCGGCAGGACGGATGAATGTTTAACCTCACCCACCCATATTCGAAGTGCTTGAGTTATGCACTCATTGCAAGACATGGTTGACATAATTTAGGTGACTTGAGGGCGACATGATGTTCTTCGGGAATGAATGAGTTGTAAAATTTACGTATCTTGATTTACTCAGCTGCTGTTCTATGACTCTGCCAGTCAGCGAGTTTGCATAGCGACGACATTGACACGTCAGCCAGAGCGGCATCGGCTCCAAGTTCATTTCTTGCCCCTTTATGAGCCGGTTTTGCTCGCAGATAGCAGGACAATCGGATGTCATAGCATTGGGTCCGCATCTTCGTACAATGTGCAAAACTGATGGTTTCACGACGCAATCTGCCCGAACACCGCCTCGAGTCGCATGAACTGGTGTCAAACTCGCGCTAAGACAAAGTGGCTCTGAGGAAGTTAAACCTCAGTACACCGATCAAAAACACGCTATCAGACGCACAATATTGCCTGAGCCATGCTAGGACCACAATTTGGCTTCTATCCTCACTGCAGTGGAAATACGATGCGCTCCGTCTTCTCCGTAAACCCTCCTCTCAATAAGCGTTCCATGTATCGGGGAATGCATAGTTACGCGATGCCCGTTTTCATGGATGAAAGACGTATGAAAAGGCTTTTGTGAGTGGCCATATGGTCATATCTGCACTCTTTCTGTATTCAATACAAGGACCAGGCGTTGCTTGAACTTTCTTGGGAGGCTCCGATGACATTGTGATGCGCCTTGCACAGTTTTTATTGTGCAACGGTACACATGTGAGAAGTGTGCGAGCGGAAGAAAAAAAAAGATAGAGATATGACGAACTTCATCGCAGAGACAAGGGCGAAGCACACCCATGGGAAACTGCAGGAAGTATAGTACGTTGGTGGACGTTCTTCTAAGCCGCTCCGATAGAACATCTTCGCTGGCACTGCGGACGGCTGTGACACTGCTGACCGGTGCGAGCGTCGTTGATGAAGCCCGACTTCCAGTCTTCGTACGAACCAGTTTTGACATACCGCAGTATACGGCCTTCCGAAATCCGAGGAAGAGTACACAGGCGGCGTGGCTTGAGAGGCGTGGGATGGTTGTGCTCGTCCTACTCCTGACGGCGGGGCTGAGTGCCCGAGCTGCGCAACGAGGTTCGCTGAGTCTTGACTGGGGCGTAACAACTTGTCTGAAGGCATGCGCAAGATTCCGACGACTTTCTAGCGAAGAGACTGCGGAAGTATGGGTGGTGGGAGGCTGGGAGCACTCGGCATGGCGGTCTGAGCGAAAGAGATGATATCTCAAGCGTCTCGCCACAGAAGGTAAACCTAATCTAATCTGATTGCGGCGCTTAACGTCGCACCAAGATTACTTGGCGCCTTGGACTTCATCCAAGTTGCTGTCATCTCGAGAGCGACGACCAAAGCTTGCAAAGTCACTTCGCACTGTACATTATCCTCGCTGACGTCACTCGTATGCATGAAATAGAACGCATTAGTCAATAATGGCGCTCTGTTATTGTACTGTACGTGCTTCTCGTCGCTTTTTCAATGAGTCGTCTTCACTGTTCTGCTTTACTGACCAGCTGGGTCGACAGGCACGACTAAGCATCTCTCTGTACAGCCGAGCGAAGCGTTCATGAAACAAGTCTATGGGTTACATCTCTCAAGCAGAGCATGCTGAGCCATACAGTACTGGTTGTTCAGTGAGGCTCTTAGGCCTTCAAGTTCTGCAGAAGCTAAATTTAGAAGTACGTTGTCGAGGCAAATCCCCTCACTCTGTTCCTGTCAATGTGTCCCGTTCAGCCTTACCCGACGAGTGCATGCTCCTCGATATACTGTTTTTGAATTGGCCGAGATGCAGCAAGTGTCTCGGTGTTACCAGTCGGGCATTTGTCGGATGGTTGGATTTTCCTTTCTTCTGCGGCGAGAGGCGGTCCGCGCTCGGGTCGCTTCTCTGCTCCCTTGAGGACGCCCTGACGCCAATCGAAGTACGGTCTGTGCGAGCGCCTTGCTCACAGTGTGTATCACCTGACGACGCATACACATTCTTCTGCAGCACTGAGACTTCCATGCAAGCCATGTCAAGGTAAGTGCACATGGATATCGCTCGTATACACCCCCGTGCTCACTCATGCATTGCCCTAGCATATTTCCAGTGATCGCCGTGACCGAACAGTCGCACATTGCACTCGTTATAACGGATGATATGCCACCGCGATTTCAACGCAGGCCCCGCCAGACTGCTGAGGGACGCTTTCTCTACCATGGTTGGAACGCGGCGGACCGCACTTCTCTCTGCCGTCCTGCTCGGCGTACACTCCATTCACGCAGTCTCCTCGACTCACCATAATGTTCGCGACGACCTCCACTTTCCTTTACATGCCCGCGGAACCAACAAAAACGGATCTCTGCCACTATACAAGAACGCTAATGCGCCCGTTGAGGACCGCATCAACGACTTGCTGCCACGTATGACAATTCAAGAGAAGGTTTCACAGCTGTACGTTTATGGTATAGATTCTACGTGGTGCGCCGTTGATTTTTGGGGGCCTTGCTAGCATCCAAGGAGATATCGACGGCTGGATGAACATGAGCGACCCTTTGGATGACACGAAAGTGTTCAACCAAACAGGCCTCGAGGAGACGATGGCTCAGAAAAGCGGGGCGATCTGGGCAGGCTACCTTGCACCATGGGATAAGCTCGTCTTTGCCATTACCACTGGGCAGAAGTACCTCATGGAAAATACAACACTTGGTATACCAGCAATATTCCAGACCGAAGGTTTGTGATTTCATCTGCGTGTGAGTCATACCCTCTTAACGCGCCCTTAATAGGACTTCACGGCTTCACCGACAATGGTACAATATGGCCATCTCCAATTGGGCTGGCTGCCTCGTTCAATACCGATCTTCTGCAGCAAGCGGCATCCACCATAGCAGACGAAGCTGAAGGTCTCGGATACGCCCAGGCTTTCGCGCCTGTGCTAGATCTATCTCGCGAACTCCGGTGGGGCCGGGTAGAAGAGAATTATGGGGAAGACCCCTTTTGTTAGTACTCCCATGGCTGTCTACGACTCTCATTTCTGATACTGAGATAGAACCGGCGAAATGGGTCATGCGTACGTTACTGGTCTCCAGTCCGGACGTCGTCGGAACGCCAGCTCCACTGCCACAGCTCGTATGGCGGCAACGTGCAAGCATTTCGCTGCGTTTGGTAGCCCGCAAGGGGGGTTGTGAGTCGCTCGTTTCTCAGAACTGGTAGTCGTCCTAACGCAGAATAGAATATTGCGCAGGTGTCCGGCGGAGAGCGCGAGTTGCGGACGATGTTCCTGAAGCCTTTCAATAGGGCGTGTCTTGAGAGTTTGTCAATCATGACCGCTTACTCAAGTTACGACGGTATTCCTGCCATTGCCAATACCCGTGAGTAGTCTGAGACTCGCCAATAGCTCGTCTGATGCTGACCTTTCCTTTGAACTACAGACCTTCTAACAGATATCGTAGGTTTGACCCCTCTAACTTTAACACTCTGTGAATGACATTTTTCAGCTTCGCAACGAGTGGGGCTACAAATATTTGGTCACCTCTGACGCCGGCTCCGTTGACTTGTTGATCACAACTCACGGAACCTGTGCCGACCGCGAATGTGCTGCTCGGACTGCCGTCGAGAATTTGAGTATGGAAATGGGCGGTGGATCGTTCACTTACCTCACACTTCCAGGTGAATTTGTCACGTTTGACTATCTCGCTTACCTTCTTTGACGATTGGCATTTCAGACCAGGTGGCGGCGAAGAACATCAGCGTCAGCTACATCGACGATACCGTCAAAACTGTACTTCGCACTAAATTTGAGCTTGGTCTATTTGAGAGTACGTCTACGCCTAATGTGACATCTTCTTGCGCTGAAATTATCCGTCGTAGATCCTTATCCCTATGATGACTATCTCTCAACTTTGCGTACGTCGAAGACAAAGGAGCTACTCCATCAAATGGAGCAGGAGACAATAGTTCTCCTCGAAAACAAAAACGGTGTACTCCCTCTCAGCAAAGACATTGGTTCCATAGCTCTCATTGGCCCTCAAGTCGACCGGGTCTCTGTAAGTGGCGCATATTCGCATAATCTTGGACACTAAATGAGCTGGTAGTTCGGAGACTATGTCTTCTTCAACGCCACCCTGAACGGCATCAGTCCTCTCGCAGGCTTCACTCAGCTCTTATCCAACTCGTCGACCAAGATCAACTATGCGGAAGGCTCCAAGCTTTGGTCCAACGACCAGTCCGAGATTCCCGCCGCAGTAACGGCGGCACAAAACTCGGATGTTGCCATTGTCATGGTCGGAACGTGGTCGCTGGATCAGACACTGCTTTGGACCCCAGGAACAAACGCCACGACGGGCGAGCACGTCGACCTCTCTGACCTCGGTCTCGTCGGAGCTCAACTGGATCTAGTCAAAGCCGTCAAAGCCACGGGAAAGCCTACCATCGTGGTACTAATAAGTGGAAAGCCTGTCGCGGAGCCCTGGATCCAAGAAAGTGCGTTGCTAGTGGTCACAACTGATGTAGGTCGTTGACACACAGCCTGACAGACGCAGACGCTGTCGTCCAACAATTCTACCCTGGAGAGCTAGGCGGACTTGCTCTTGCCGAAATGTTGTTCGGCGACGTCAACCCTTCAGGTATTGCTGACTGTCCACGCTAGGTGACCACATGCTGATTTTCATATTGCTTAGGAAAACTACCGGTGTCATTCCCTCGCAGTGTTGGTACAACGCCTGTGTTTTACAACTACATCAAAGGAAGTCGTCCACTTGATTCTGGTAGAGTTCTGGACGACGGCGAGCTCATGTTCGGTCACCAGGTACGCTATCGGCCATTTTCCGGGTCGGATCCTTAACATTAAATTATACATAGTATGTTCTGGACAGCCCTATACCGATATGGAGCTTCGGGCACGGACTGAGCTACACAACGTTCAACTAGTGAGTCAACGTGATATTTGCCGGCCACACAGGGCTAACCTCGAATACAGTACGGACATCAAATTGTCAAGTAACTCAATCGGCACAACAGACGACTTCTCCGTCAGTGTCACTGTTCATAACACTGGCAAAGTAGATGGAAGGAGGTCGTGCAGGTACTTCTCCATCTCATTCGAGCGTACCAAAACGACTAATCACACTTCCAGGTGTATGCAACCGACCTCGTTAGCTCCGTGGCCACACCCAACCAGCAGCTCGTCGGTTTCCAGAAAGTGTCAATTCCGTACGTATCGATAAACACGCTGGAGCGTTTGCGCGCTGAACTGCCTACAGGCCTGGCTCCTCAAAGACCGTGACGGTGCCTGTTAGCTCGCAGCAATTGGCTGTTTGGACTACCAAGAATGCGTGGGCAGTTGAGCCTGGTCAGTTTACGATCAAAGTCGGCACGAGTGACCAGACATTTGTGAGCACCACGCTTACAGTGCGCTGAAGAGGGATGTGCGCGGTTGTGGGGTATCGATTGTTCCAGTAGTGCTACATACATCGAGGGTACCAAGGGTTCTACAGTTTGAAATGTCTTGTCCTTTGTCTTACACCAGGCGGAGAACATCTGTAGCGCTCCACATACGAACTGAACCGTCGTCTGACGCTGAGAGGATATCACGACTACCATCGGTGAACGAGACGTTCTTCACCTTGTCGCCGTGTCCACGGAGCTCTGCAATGAAGGTTCCCGCATGCCTGTCCCACAACTTCACATTGCCGTCCGCGGACCCGGACGTGAGGTACTTCCCGTCGGGCGAATACACGACGGAATCGACGATGGCGCCGCGGTCGGCGAAGACGTGGTGCCGCTGCCCGCTGAACGAGTCGCAGGTGACGAGCGTCTGGTCGAACGAGCCCGTCGCGACCTCCGTGTCGTCGGGCGAGAAGGCGACGCACCAGACGGGGCCGGCGTGCTCTCGGAGCGTCACGAGCTCGACGCCGGTGTGCGCGTCCCAGATGCGCGCGGTGTGGTCCTCCGAGCCCGTGATGACACGGTCGCCGGCAGCGGAGATGGCGACGGACCAGATCGCGCCCGTGTGCCCCTGCATGGTCGCGATGTGCGCGCCGGTCTCGGCGTTCCAGATGCGGCCTGCGGTGTCCGCGAACGAGATGAGGCGCTGGTTGTCGCTGGTGAAGCCGACGAACATGATGTTCGAGGTGTGGCCTGTGAGGTTGCGGAGTTCCTTCTCGGTTTCGGCGTCCCATATCTTCACCGCGCTGTCCACGGAGCCAGAAGCGATTTTGCTCCCATCCGGGGAGTAGACCACCGCCCACACGTCTGCGGTGTGACCGTTGAGGCTGCTGATCTCCTCCGGGGTAGCCTGGAAGGGATTCCAAAGCCGAACGGTCGTATCGGCAGAGCCCGACACTACGCGACGCCCGTCAGGGGAAAAAGCTACCGACCATACCATGTCATCGTGCCCTTCCCAATTGTGCACCAGTGCTCCCGTCTTGAGATTCCACAGCCGGACGTTGCTGTCATCGGACCCGGTCGCGAGCAGGCGACCGTCTGGAGAGATAGACATCGACAGAATAGCCCCTCCTTCGACTTGCCCGTCTTTCAGTTGCATGTGTGGCCAGTTGATCGGAGGCTCGTTCTGTTTGGACGCTAACACAAGCTCACCCTCTCCCACAAGATCTTTGACATTGCCGGTAGGAAGCGAACCGGGGTCGGGCCCTGCGCCTGGCAGACCAGGGAAGTTTGGCGGAATTGGAGGGTTGAATGGGGCAAGACCCACCCCACCAGGAGGGTCCAGGTATGGGTTGCGAGGATCTGATGGATCGAAGTCGGGGTCTTGACCCTGACCAGCCTTGCCTACATTTGCAAGCTCCTGCTTGTTTGCTTTTTCCAATCCCTTCAACAGCGCGACACGGGCTGTCCGGATTGCATCCTCCAACGACAGAGTACCCACTAGACGCAATTTGAGCATTCCATGCTGCAAGGCATATAAGACAAGAGACTCACGGGATTCTTCGACTTCGATACGAGGTCGGTTGTCCGCCAGCCATTGCCTGAGATCTTCCGGCCATTCGGCACCCTGTTCGACTGCAGTCAGCGATACACGAATGTTAAGAGGGCCACCTGCGACACATACCAAGAACAAAGCGTTGATGTCTTCCTCGCAAGCAAGAGCGACATCTGCTGTGGAATGCTAGTATATAGTCAGCTTCGTTACAGCAAGGACAGCTCCGAGTAGGTACCTGGAGAATATAATCCAGAACAATATCGACAGGTTCGTATACCTAGAAACCATCTGTTAGTAGTCCAGAACATGATTTAGTAAAGCCTAGCCTTACCGCTCTTCTCGCCGTCTCGTCATCTTCATCTCCCTCTCCCTCTGTTACCACCACCATAGGCGCGGGTGCGTTGGCGTCATCATCATGTGGGCCGGGAAGCTGGTCATATCCTGCCGCAGCCTCAATTTTACGAGGAAACAGATGGAAGGGTACGATACGATACTTAATCCTATAGTGCGGGAGGAACACCGTTTGGTTGCGTGGAAGGATGCCGGTAGCTGGGGCGAGCGACGTGATGCTCGTGTGGGGGAATGTGTCGAGCGACGACCTGAGTCGTGGGATGTGCTCGGCATGAGCGGGTAAAGTGAGCGCGGAGTCGACGGAGAGGCTGATCGTGAACTGACTCCACGATTAGGTCCCCATCGATGCTCGGTTGAATGACTTCGGGACTGGTCCATGTCATAGTTCACTCCGGCGCCGCCAAAAGGAGCGAACGTTCCAGACAGCGCACCACCATGGCCTTTGCTCACAGCGTGAAACGCTGCCACAATCCACTGGGTGGTCCTGACATGTCCTCGGACGATAATCCAATCCTCTGGCTTGATGATATGGCCTTTCTCCTCGGCCCATTTCATCCACTCAACGTGGTTCTGCTTGATATAGCGATGCCAGATCTTATTCGGAGCGATTTCAGCCCTATCAGCGTCGTCGTGCAGCACCAACATTGCACCAATCTCCCTTTCGCACTTGTAGCGATATTCGACGCTGGCATCTGCAATTCCGGGAGCACTTCTATGATGAACGATGAGATAGGTTACTTTCAGCAAGTAAATACAATCCGCACGCATCAATGTTTCCTTTCGTCTTGACCGAAGTGACTTGATGACTGGTATGCTCCCCAGGTCGCATGTATTGCGCTTTCTTTCTCAGGAAGTGGGGCTGGTCATAGACTAGAGGTGTATAGTTCGCAGGAACGTTGTGAATGCCGCCATCGGATTCCGTGCTGCTCGTGTCGATGGGCTCCAGGATGTTGAACAAGCGGATGAAGCCAAGCCCAGGTAAGATGAACCCCACGTCTCCAACCTCAGGCTCACCCTCGTCCGATGGGTCAGGGAACCACATGGGATAGCCGTGGCCTCTTAGGGCGAGCGCACGAGCGTACACTTCAGATGAGTGGACCGGAGCCATGGCGACGCCGAACGCCTAGCGAAACGAGCAGACTGAGAGGTCGGATGGGTTTGGTGAGAGAGAGTGAGTGCGTGCGCGTATATGTGTCGCGGCAATGCTACTTACACGCTGCATCAATCGATTGCGAGGGTGGCGAGAGAAGTGATAGAACCTTAACTGACTGCGCGACGGTACTGGTTCCTGGGAGCGTCTAGGAGTACAAAGCGTTGCGCTTGCATGTCGCATAGTGGGCGTTCCGTACATGGCGGTGAGCTTAGGGTTACTGAGCTTGTACTTGCTACGTTGCAGCTCTCGTGCGTGAGACAAAATACACGCTGAACAATGTGTCCAGGGGTCTGTGGCATACACTTGCATGGTCAGCGTCTCTCAATTATTGTCTATCATTCTCACCTTGATCCGGGTCCGCACTGAACGTGGGTACGAACCACTTTGCCACGGAAAAAGCAAACATGGGCCGGGAAGGCGGCTCGAGCTGGGCACTCGTGGCCTCGTTCAACGAAAGTTTGGGTCTGAACAGCCGATGCCCACTAACGGTGCGTAGCTACCAGTGTGTGAGTAAACGACCTCCGCAATTTCGAGAAACATACCTCAATCACACAGCATCAGCCTAATGAACTTCATTGTTTCCGCAAAGCTTCATCTCCAGCACAGTTTTCTGACGGAAAGGCCTCTGCCTATAGCTTTGCGCTACGCTTCCATTTATCCGTATTAAACTCCTAGGACGCTGAATTCGGAGGCCACTTGCACGGCCTTCCTGTTATATGCTATAGTATGTGAGCCATAACAGCACGTTGCGGCGAGGCCAGAAGTTGTCAGCAAGGTCAGGTCGGGAAGAAAGCTGCGAGTTGTTGACGCGTCATCAATTTTCGAGGAGGCCGTTGTCGGCCGAACAGTCGGGAATTGCCAAGTCGGGAATGCCGACGCAGCACAAGCGCTTATTGCTTGACTTACCCGCTCGCGGTTGGCTCGCTCACTTGCTCAAAGTTCTCTCACATACACTATGAATTAATGCTGTTCTACAAAAATTGAGATAAGGTACAGACTGATGGCAGTTTCGCCAAATCTTGCCATGCTACACCACCACCTCAGTATTACTTAATCTGACAACAGACCACACACCTCCTGCCAGCGCTAGTGTTCCTTCCGACTTGGAGCTCCGAGTAGGCGAGTAGTTTCAGGCAGCTTACATCTAAGATATACTCCAGCACGATGTCAACAGGATCTTCAGTGTCTCTAATGGTAGGCCGACCGAGGATGCCGCCGAAAGGAGACCTACGTTTTATTCGATAACAAGAGAGGAACAAGGTTTCGTCCTTGTCTTCGTGCGATTCTTCAACAAGCTTATACCGTGACTCCGGGCTGTGCTCTTCAATTGTCTCGTGCTCGTACGTGAATAAAACTCGGAGCCCGCCAATAGTCACAGTGCGCCCAGAAATCGAGTTCGAGTATGGGTCAGGGGCGCCACGTTTGGGACCTCGAAGCGCATGTTTATGGGCCCAAACCACCCAGCTTCCTGCCTTTATTGTGCCGGCAACCAGAATGAGCTGTTCGAGTTTGATATCATGTCCCACCTGGCCGACGAACTTTGCATACCACTACTCATGATGTTGCGTTATGTACTTCGGGAGAACGTCGTTCGGGAGAATGTACTCTTGGCGTGCAGTACTTCCGGGTATGAGCAGAGCAGTTTTGTCAGTAGCATATTCATATTCGTAGTCGTAATCGTCGGGATGGGCTTGGGGCGGATCCCAGTACTGTCGTCTCTTGATAGCTCGAACCCCGTCGTTTGTAATAGGCTCCCCGCCCTGAAGACTACCGGGTTGACAACCAGAAGATCGTCTAAAGACGAGCGTAGTGAGTCGGAAATGAAGTGCTCGGGTATACAAGGGACGGAGGAGTTATTGAGCTCGTGATTTGCTGGATACAATGGCACGTTGAATAGTCGGTGAAAGGACCCGTTGTAGATATAGCCAACATCTCCGATTATGGGTGCGCGGTCGGGAGTTTTACTGGTACCGCACAGATCTGGTGTCGGAAACCACAGCGCGTGTCCGTAGCACTTGGATGCCAGAGCCTGCTCGTAAGTCTTCCAAGAAGGCGCCATGACAGATCGTGAGGGGCGTGGTTCGAGGTGAAGGTTTGATGCTGCAGGCTCTGAGGCAGCAGGCTCCGTTAATAAAGCATACTGTTGATAAAGGCCACATACCCTGTGCTGAGCGTTAACCGGTTGCTGTACAATAAGTCGCTGAAACCGAGCCGTACAACAAAGGCTAGTGCGCCACATAGCAACCTTATGCCGCAGTCATCACAGCGCAACAGCAAAATATAGGCCAAGACGGAAGGCAAAACAGCACGTATTTTAGAAGCATATCCAAATCTGTGGGCACGGACCATAGTTCAGTTGCCACGGATATGCTAGTGCCCTCGCGAGCATAAATTCGGGAGAAAACACACTTTTTCTATGACGACCTTGTCGCACCGTGGCGTTCTTCACAGCAAGACGCTCTGGCATCAGTTGGGGCGGGAACATAACATGGGCTTGTTGCGCTGTAGGCTCTGTGACGACTGTTCATATGAAGTTCGTCCACGACGAGCAAGGCCGGTCAGTTCAGGGGACCTTGTGATAGATGAATACTACGAAGGTATCAGTACATCTTTAACATTCTGATAATAATGGGCACATGATTATGAACAGCCTCTACATACCTGTGTAAGTATACGCAATGGGGCCACTTTGGCCCAAGAAGAGATGCGACAGATGTAGCGCCACACAGCTACAGCGTTATAGCCAAGGATAAGGACCCTTGGAGAAGCATAACGACGAGACGGTGAGTACAGGCTTCCTCAACACTCTTGCGGGAGCTATCAAGAATATATATCCTCGTAAGGCATGCGCTGGAACCCGTTTTCAACTTGTGCGCAGAGGGTCGTCGTGGTTTGATACAAAGGTATCTAGCGCCCTGCTTTCGCGCTGGTGCAATATTTTTCCAGTCACCAGTGCTATTCTGCCGGAATGTTAAAACAAGCATACAAGATCTTATACTGGTCATACATCTAGTATACATTCTTTGCTTTACTGCGAGACTAATAACTGTATCATGATATACATTTCATAGACGAAGCGCGTCCACGATATTCCAGATTCTCACAGTCCCGTCATCCGACGAAGAGACCACCGCATTGTCATCCGGCGTGAACTCAACCGTCTTCACCTTGTCGTCGTGCCCCTGGAACTCCGCCACAAACTCGCCGGACGCCGGGCTCCACAGCCGCACGCGGCCGTCCGCCAAGCCCGCCGCGAGGAACTCGCCGTCGGCGGAGTACGCCACGATGTTGACGATCGACGACGGGTCCTTCTCGAGGATGTGGTGCCGGTCGCCCGTGAAGGAGTTGCAGAGCGCGATGGTCGAGTCGTACGAGCCCGACGCGACCTCCTTCCCGTCGGGCGAGAACACGGAGGTCCAGACGGGGCCGGTGTGTTCGCGGAAGGTGACGAGCTCGTCGCCCGTGTCTGCGTCCCAGACACGACTCGTCTGGTCCTCGGCGCCGGTGATGACACGCCCACTGTCCGCCGAGAACGCCAGCGCCCAGATGACGCTGTCGTGTCCCCGGAGCCGTGCGAGCGACTGCCCGCTGGCGACGTCCCACAGGTGACCGACGCAGTCGGCGCAGGTCGCCAGGCGCCTTCCGTCTGGTGAGAATACGACGTCCATGACGACAGCGTTGTGACCCTCGAGCGTATGGAGGAAGTTGCCGTGGCGGCCGTCCCACAGTTTGACCTTGCAATCTACGGAGCCCGTCGCGACGAACTTGCTGTTGGGCGAGTAGTCCATGACCCAGACGTCGCCCTCATGGCCCGGCATCTCCCTGACGATTTCCCGCGTCTGCACGTTCCATAAGATGGCCTTGTTGTCGGCCGAGCCGGAGCAGAGACGGGTGCCGTCTGGTGAGAACTTCACGATCCAGACCGTGTCCTCGTGGCTGTCAAGCTTCGACGTCAGACTGCCGACCTCCAGGTCCCAGATCCTGACAGAGCAGTCTTCGCAGCCGGTAGCGATGAACCTGCCGTTCTTCAAGACGGAGACAGACGTGACAGAGCCGCCCTCGGCAGACTTGTCTGAGAGCACGATGTGAGGGAAGCTGCCGGCGGCTGGCCGATTTCCAAGCACGATTTTCCCTTCCTGCGACACACATGTGCCAGAGAGGCGTTCTTCTGGGATGTCGGGGATGATTGCTTCCGGTAGGAGGTTCTCTGGGTGCGGGGTGTGTGGGGCGGGACGACGGGGTCCTCAGGCTCACCCATCTGCACATCGCCGCCAGGCGTCGGAGCATCTGCAGGTTCGCCTGTCGCCGGCTGGGCTGCAGATTCCACGATGCCCTCAGCAGGACCAGCTGCCGGTCCCGTAGGGGCGTGCTGGCCAGAGCTACCTTCGACGAATTCCTGCGGTTCCGATTGCTCCTGGATTTGGGCAAGTGCTGCCGCATCGGCCAACTCTTGCGCAACCGCCTGAGCTGCGGCTTGGTGTGCTTCCCAGCCGACCTGGGCAGCCAGCTCCTGTTCGGCTTGGGCGGCCTGATGGACTCGTCTAATGGTCTCTAACTGTGACAGGGTTCCGGCTGACTTCAAGGTTAATCAGGAGCCACACTAAAGAGAAATCCGGCATACTTTTAGTGTCTTCGTCAACGTCGATCGTAGGCATATTCTCACGGAGCCATCCGACGAAGTCGTCGGGCAGCGGCGAACCCTGTGAACATACACGAATCAGTACTGTTCTACTGTACAGCGTATAAGCCGATACGCACATTGAAGAGATCGCTAATGTCACCGTCACTGCAAATCGCCACTTCAGCATCGGAGTGCTGAGATGAATGTCATTAACGTAGTATAATCATCGAAAATAGTAGCGAAACGTACTCCAAGAATATAGTCCAGTGCATCGTCAATAGCAGTGCGCAGCTGCGTCATCCCTTTAGCGAGCAGTGTACGGCGACATAAAAGTACTCACAGTGGTGGGAGTAGGGTGCAACTCAACCTGAATTTCAGGCTCGACAGCGACCGCAGGGGACAGAGAAGGGTCGTCACCAGGAGGAAGCTCGTCTGGACCGGCAGCAGCCACAATCTTCTTAGGCATGAGAAAGCGCCTCTTCACCTTGTAATAACCAAGAAACACAGTCTGATCTTTGGTATTCTCAGGAACAGGCTCAGCGGATCCGGTGGACGTCGTGGCGATGACCTCAAGCTCGGGAAGCTCGAGCTTATTAGAAGAATAGGAGGCGACGGACGAAATCGACGGCATGGGCGAGTGACCCCGGTTCGACGGCGTCGGCGAGCGGATGGCGCGGTTGGGGCCGATACGATGCTCAAAGCTAGACTGCCTGCTTTTCTGAGAACCTGCCTCGAATTTCGCCTCCGCCACAGGGCCTACTTGGCCAGAGAACGAGATCTCGTGCATATGATTCCCGCTCTCGGCAAATGCGGCGACGCCCCAGGCGGAGGTTTTGATTGTGCCACGAACGAGGATGATGTCCTCCGGTTTGCAGGATAGACCGTACGTGCTCGGATTGGTGGCAAACGCGTACCAGCTGTCGTGATGCTGCCGGACGTACGCTGCTATATGATTGCTGGGCATCACGGCCGTCTTCGCGCCGGCATCTCTCAAAACAAGGATGCCACCCTGCGAACTGGAGCACTCGAACTTGAATTCGAGGCCTGCACCAGCAGGAAGCGGCCCCGCATTCCTGGAGTCTGGGTTCAGCGGGAGAGCATGACACGGAGAACGCTACTCACGCAGAGGCCCCGCCTCCCAAGTGATGACTTTGCATGGTGGTACTGCAGAACGGCGAGGGCGGAAACTGGTCACCCTTGTGATAGAGCAACCGCTTGTTGAATTGCAGCAGCACGAAGCCGTCCGGCAGACCGTGCTTGTTCAGCTCGTGGTCTGCGTCGACCGTGACGTTGAATAGCCGGTGGAAGGCACCATCTTCGTCCAGATGGCCCACATCGCCGATTCGTATCTCGAACGCTCTTCCGTCCACATCCTTGGTCGGCTCGGGAGACCACAGAGCACGGCCGTGGCCGTAGTGATCGAGTTGCTGGGCAAGGATTTCTGCCGCGATACCCATGTCGGTGCCCTTCGAGACTGGCTGAAGGCGCAAGGCGCGGCTCTGAACGAGATGTGCGGTAGGGCAGAGGAAGAGGGATAGCGCTATTTAGCGCGGGAATTGAATGTGAGGCGATGCCGCCTTGATAGAATAGCTGGAAAGCCCCCAAGGAAGTATAATGGTCCTGCAATTGTTGATTGAACTCAACTACAACAGCCTTGTTGACCACGTTCCTATTCCGTCTCCTCTCTTCTCTCGTACTGCCACAACATCGAGGCTCCTCGTTCGCTACGCCATCGCTCGTCGTACAGAGAGCTTGAGAAAAGTGTCCAGAGGGCCTTGCATTCGAATTTTGTTTTGCGAGAATGCATCAAAAGCAAGTACACAACACGTGTGAACGGAGATGGGCGATAATCACGAGAGGGAGGAGAGGGCGAAGAGAGTTGCAGACGGCTCTTCACGAAGTGTAGAGGGGTAAGCTTTGAGTGTTCAATATTGCGCTGTTGGCGTTTTGCGGAGAGAAGTAAGTGGGATGGAGGCAGGTCGTCGCTGCCGACGACGTCCAAAAGCGTCAGAGCGCCTAGCCTTCATGAGCGCCTGTACGGCTTCCTCCGATCGACGCGCTTAGCAGGTCGAACCGAACCATCTTGCAAACCATCACTCTTAAAAAATCCAGAGTCCGCGGCGTTGCACAGCTAGCTTGCTGGAGTGATGGCAAGTTCATCAAGTAAGAGCGTCAGATTTTCGCCTCCACTGTACTCGACATAGCCATCCCTTAATAAAACCAATCTGAATGATTTCAAAATACACCCCACATCGCACCCTGTCGCTTCTCACCGGCTTTTTCACGCAGGAACTAAGTTTGCCAGCCCCGAGTATGGATGAGGAGCGGCGAATGATATCAAACCGGCGCACGTATAATTTCATTTATTCGAGAAAGAACGGTACCTTTTTCGTTCTTTCCTGTATTTATGGTACTGATTTTGTTACAGTCACTCGACTTATGTTAGTAGATGTGAACGAGGGAGGCACAGGTCTCAGTGCTCTTCACGTAACGTACTTGCGTCACAAGCTGCAAATGCCGTATAGTGGACGACTACGGACAGTTTCTCAAGATTTTCCGCGCCTGATCAAGCTTTTGACGTCCCCCCGGCATCAGAGGCTGCTTTATTTCTCCGTGAAGATCTCATTGGCTCGAGATGCAGCCTTGGGTAAGTTTCCCTACCAGTGTACGATACAAGCGGACGTAACGCTGTTGATGCTATCATAGGCCCTTTCCACTCCCGTGCATTGCACTAACGCGATTCCTCAATGTCAACGACGACATATGAAACGACTAACGGCACGAACAGGGTCTCCGTGATGCATGGTCGTACTTGCTGTGGGCTTCGTTCAGATGCTGTGCACCCAGGACATGAGGTCGCCTAATCTATCCTACAGGGTGTGCTCATAGCCCCGAAACAACGATGATATGAACGCTCAAAATACGAACCTTGCGCCAGGAAATACAAGGTCAGGAGTCATGGAAATCTCCAGAGATGCATTGCCACTCTGTCATGGCGCCACCAGTACTCCGTTGTTTGTTATCAATGTTGTCGCGTTTTACCATAGGTGGGGTCATATTGATACATCGCGGTTCATCGGAACACATACTCATAATCAACGCAGGCTTGAAGAATGTCAACATTACAATGCGCCCGCTTTGCACAGCATCTGCATTTGCTATAAACATTTTAAGCTTGACGGGCTCCGGTGACCGCAAACATAGCCCCGAAACCCGGCTTTTGGAGCTCGATACCTGTGTCCTAAATAAGCACCTTTCGCAAGTCATCACTCTCATAGACGTGATGCGAACGTCAAGCTGACTGACCACCCAGGCACGAATCGCCAGTGGATATGTTGCTGGCCTTTTGGTCAACGCAGGCCTACGACATTCACTACCTGGAGAGTTCCGATTCCTTGTCGCAGCTATGTACGGCAGATCCAATCACGGGCGTGCGCGACTCCCGACACAGCCTATCCACCCCATACTCCAAGTGCGCTCGCTGGTCAAGTGACCGTGACAGCTGCGCATGCCAGTGACGGATCCCTCCAGGTCTGTGACGCTGCGCAAAGATGTTATGTTTTCAGCGTCAGTGAGTTCTTTCGGAATTCTGCGAGATCGGATTTCGAGGCGCATGATTGACAATGAGCCAGAACGTCATATTGCCATTCGTATCGCTAGATGCGGAGATGGCTGGACGCGTTGCGTAACACCGCTGTGACCGACCCATTCGCGCCTCCTTTCATGCGCATCCCGCTCGGATCGGCCGAGGAGGTCCACCTTTGTGGAAGAACACTGGGAGGTCACATCTTAGAAGGCAAAGCTGGCAGGCACTGTAAGTAGTAATACATTGTGCAGGGACAGATGTATTGATCTCACAGTCTGCTGCAGCTCGGATCCTAGCGAATACCGGGGGTTCGTTGTGCCGTAACGCGCTCAGCCACCCTGGGAAATGACTCCATTAAACCGCGTAACAGGACGCGCAAACACCTCTGAGACTTGAACAGCGCTCGCTTGACCACTCAAAAGACAAACTCTGTAGCAGCGAATACAAGGGTAGGAATAACGAAGATCTCAGCGGGGCACTGTCCCTCCGCAATGGCATCGTACCACTGCTTGCTCTGATCACTGTCGTTATCTTCGTAGGTGGGCTGATTCTCTCCGGTACATCGGAGCGTGCACTCACATCACTTAAACCAAATTCAGGAGACATTATGCAGGGCACCCACATTCGCTGCATATGATGTAGGCGTTCTAAGGCGCGAGCCGCCGCGATCGTCGCGCTTGCAGTCGGTGCCTGAGGCGTGAGCCCCGAATCAGGAGATCCCGTAAGACACCGCCCTCGTTGACGTGATTGCAGACGCCACGCTGACTGACTGTTATGAGCATTGCGCCGCGGAACACCCGCTCCACACCTCCCCGGCTCCATGTCAAGCATGCTCGTGGCATTCATGATTGTCTGGCCTGGAAGATTCCGCTCGCTGTCTGTCCTGTGGCAGATCCAATCACGGATGCAGTGCGCGACCCGTACTCCGAGTGCGTTCGCGGGTATAGCAGTTGGCGTCGCAGCGTCGCAGCGTCGCATTAGCAGCAGCCTGTTTGAAGCCGCGGAGATGCTGCGTTATACACTTATTTTCAGCATAAGCCCATTTGGAACCCCGAGAGATCGGGCCTAGAGGTGCGTTATGGACACCGAGCCAGATTGCCATGTCGTTATCCACACTGACGGCGTCCAATTGCAATAGGTGTGCCTATATATTCCGCGAGGTCACTTAGGAGCCTCCTGCGCGCAGGCATTTCATGCAAATTCCGCGTCGGTCGGGTGGGGCGGCAGCCGGCCGACTTCCTCTCAAAACAGTACATCTTACGCCGCCGCCGCCGCCGGCTCCGGCTGACCGTGCCTTTATTTCGTCGGACAGCGAGGCCAGCACGCCGCCAGGCACCACACGCCCGCCGTGCCGATCTCCCAGCGCGCTGCCCCGCAAACTGCCACATCAACAAGTACCGTGCCCCTGATGTGCCGCGCCGCGCCACATCGTCAGCAACGGACCAGGGCAGCACCCCGGCATCCGTCATCGACGCATGCGCCGTGGGGGCGACAGCCGGACGTGCCCGGGAAAATCAGGCCTC
Source organism: Terana coerulea (assembly GCA_024811115.1). Classification (NCBI taxonomy): domain Eukaryota; kingdom Fungi; phylum Basidiomycota; class Agaricomycetes; order Polyporales; family Phanerochaetaceae; genus Terana; species Terana coerulea. The sequence continues at coordinate 27,539 of JAKOGH010000204.1, forward strand.
GAAAATGAAATCGCGATCCGAGCAGGAGGGAACAGCGGAGCGCATCGGTGTGTCGAGGCGAGATTATGGAGGCTTATTCGACAGCTGCATGTGTATTTTGGTCATACATGATGTAAGCGGCCGGCCTGGGCTGTTCAGGTACGCTAGCTGCACAAGGGTCCCCGTCCTCGTTGGGTGCAAACGCTGATGCATTTAATGCGCTGTGCGATTTACCTCCCGGGTATATGCGGCTTCCCTTACTCGCTCGCGTAAGCGGTGGCCCTTCGCTGTCCGGATACGCCAGCTGCACAAGGGCCCTCACGTACACAGAAATTTACCAGCTGATGCACCGTGTACATAGTACCGTGCAATATATCTCCTAGTCAATATATGTGTCTTCTGTTCTTCAGTCATACAAGCGATAGTCGTTGCATGAGGACGAACGCCTTCATTTAAACTGGAGCGGATGCACTCAATGCATTAATGCGTTGGGCAGTGTTCTTCTCGGGCATATGCATGCTATTCCCATCCCTTACTAATAAATCGGCCTTCGCTGTCCAGCTACGCCAGCTGCACGAGGGCCCTCGCTTACGCGGCATTGACCGGCTGATGCACGGCGTATGTTGTGCGACTTACCTCTTGTGTATGTGCATCTTCCCGTCTCAATAAGCTGCCCTTCGGTCCAGCTACACCAACTGACCGAGGACCCTCACATAAACAAAATATACCTGCCGACAGACATGCACACATCAGCTTCTCAGGGTTTTCACACAAAGTCAACGTCAGGCATATGGTAGGATTGCGCGTGTGCGATGGTCGTGGGCTACAAAGACGGGAACAGCGACAGGCGGCGGGGAAGCGGGGGGATGTACGTGATACAGCGATGGCGTGGCAACAGAGCAGAGACGAGACGAGACGAGACGGGGGCGACTAGTGGATACACGGGGCGGGGGCGCGGCGGCGCGTATAAATACATACAGCACGGGCGGAGACAGACAGGCAGATCGCGGCGCGCGCGGCTAATGTACAGCGGGACAGTGTACGGCGGGTCCAGGCGCGAAGCGCAGAGAAAGCAGAGCAGGACAGTAGACAGAGTTCGTTCCGGGACAGCGGAAGGTCTATTCAGGGACAGCGGGCGTGATGGAGAACGGCGGGCGGCGGGGCGATCGCTGGGATCACCGCGGCGGCGGGCCCGCGCGGCAGCCCGTGCAGCCGGGCTCCGTGCACGACAGCGCGCGCATGCGCGGCGCGTACCGGCGCTCGGACTCGTGCTCGTCGCCGCCGCCGTACTCCCGGTAGCGCGGGACGGGATACGACTGCGAGCGCGTGCGCGCGGCGTACGGCACGCCGTAGGGCGCATACGGCGCCGTGCCGCCGGGCACGACGAGCGCGTCCATGTGCGTGCGCGCGGCGCCCTCGGCCTCGCCGTCGGACTCGGACGCGCACGGCGACGCGCTGCGCGAGCGCGAGCCGCTGCGGGACTCGGACGCAGAGGACGGCGCGCGGGGGAGCGTGCTGGCAGACGAACGCGAGCCGGGCGAGCTCGCGGGCGAGAACGAGAGCGGCGGCGTCGGCGGCAACGGCGCGGGCGCGGGCAGGTGTGCGCCGTCGCGGCGGCGGCTCGCGGCGAGGTGGTTGCGCCAGTGCCGGCGCATGTTCGAGTTCACGTTGAACTTGCGGTGGCAGCCCGGGTACGGGCACTGGAACGCTGCAGCCCGGAAACGCGTCAGTGGGCGGCGGGCGCGCCGGGAGCGGGCGGGGGGACGTACGTTTTGCACCGGTGTGCGTGTTGACGTGGATGTTGAGGCTGCTCGGCCGGTTGAACCTGCCCAGAGGGAGTTAGCGCGCCGTCCCGCGCGCAGCGAGCCCGACCGAGCGGGTACGCACCTTTATGGCAGTGTGGGCAGCAGTGCTTCTTCTCCTCCAGGCTCTGCACGACCGGCGACGGGGCCGGGGGCATGCGGTACAGGGACTGTGCGCTGGCCGGGGAGGCCGGCGAGGACACGTATACGGGCGCGCTGGGCCCGCCGGGGTGGTACATGTCGTACCGTCGGTCGCCGCCCGCCGTGCGCGGGGAGGCGTAGCCGGGCGGCAGGTCGCGGGCAGACGGGATCTGGACACGGAATGCGGGCCTGGCCCGCTGGAAGCCCGCGGGCGCGTCGTCGGGGCCAGGGCGGGCGCCGGGCTCGTCCAAGTGCGCATGCGGCGGCCGCGGCTGCAGCGCGACGTCGGTGCTCGTCGCGACGGTCTCGAGGTGCGCCGTGAGCGGGTGCGGCCTGAGCAGGTCGAACGAGAACGCGGCGGACGAGGGCGAGGCGCGCCCGGCGTAGGGCGGCTCGCGGGGCGGCGGCGTGCGGCCGCTTTGGCGGCGCGGGTCGTGGGAGGGCGCGTACCGCGGCTCCGGCGCGGGTCGCGTGCGGTGCGCGAAGGCCGCTGGGTGCAGTTGCGGGCTCCCGGGCGACGTGGCGGTCTCGCGCAGAGCCTGGGACGGGTAACGGGAGGCGTGTTGGCCATGAGGTCATGACGAAGCTGCAGATCACTCACCTGGGCGGTGCTCGAGGAAGGCCCCTGCTGACGACTGTCATCGTCCACGGAGTCTGTATACCAGCCTGTCATCATGTGTTCTGCAACGGCCGGCGGCCAAAGCGCACGGTGAGCACACACAGGGGTGCAACAAGGACGGTGGCGCGCGCACCTGGGAAGAGCTCGTTGATGCTCGGGAGCGAGACCTTGAGTGCCGGGGACGCCATAGTTGCGGGCGGTGTCGTACCAGGCGGGCGGAGAGGTAGCGAGGGGAGGGCGGAGGGCGGCTAGAGCAGGACAGGGCAGGCCGTTATAAAGGCCACCGTAGATGGAGTGGCACTGCCGACCGAGAACGCAGGGCGAATCGAGATCGCAGGCGAAAATCAGCGGCGGACGATGGGATCTCGCCCAGCCCGTCCCGTCATCTGCGTGCGCCCGTCAATCTCCCCAAAGCGGCCGCGCGGCGTTCCCACGCGGCGTGCCGGGCGCGGCACGCGGCCTATCTGGGCGGAAGCAGGTTCGCGCCGATCCAATCGATTTTCCAGGCGCCTGCGGCTGCAGGCGCGAGACCAGGCTTGCCGCCCTCGAGCTGGCTCGCGGTGATCCCTGTGAAACGGACATGTACGACGTGGCGTAGCCCTCGAAACACTCGAAGATCCTTGGACATGGACGCAGAATAACCAGCTGGCAGTCGCGCAGGCCGCCGTCACGACCGCCGGCGCAGCCGCGTTGACACGCTTGACAACGTGCGAGTGCCATTGTCTTATTCGTGGAGATATCCATTTCATACTGCACCATGACGAATGCAGCACGGTTCTGCGTCGTGGTTTAATAAAAGCGAGCTGACAGCGGAGGATCGCGACGCACTGTGCTACAGACGTAAGGGTTGCCTAGACCAGGCGAAGATCCCTGCAAGGCTCGCACCCGTGATCAGCTGCCGCCGCATGTTGGGCTCAGGACGACTGTCCCCTCTTTCCAGCGGGCACGCGCTGAGTCAATGTCCGGATAGGAACCCAGCAGTTGGACAGGGAAAGCCCCTGGATTTCATTCCAGACCGCCCGGGTAGGCAAGCTCAGGGGATTAGGGTATTAGTTTAGGAAGGATCCTCGGGACACGGAGAAGGTTGACAGGGAGAAAGGTCGGGCGCAGCGTGTGTGGGTCGTCTGCGCTTTGTAGACGGCGGGAGTGGCGTCGGGGCCGCACCCCGCGACAGACAGCGTCCAGGGGCAGCCAGACGTGCACGACATGCCGCTCGGTGCCCAGCGGAGCGCAACGCAGGCGGCGGCGTCGCGTCGTCGGGACCCTCGCCCAGCGCTGTTCTGTGATTCATCTCCGCGCAGAAGCGTGATGGCGTGACGTGACACAGCAACCGAATTGTGGCGTCTGGCGCGACGTCATGACCGACGGAATCAACACCTGCCCGAAAAGGGCAAGTGCCCCAGGGATTGTCGCGATCCTCCAAAGTGCCCCAGGCGTGATCGGCGGCCGCGGCGTGCCAGCCTGGGACGCAACACCCGCGACGGCGCCCGCCGTCGGGTGTCGTCGACGACGCGCACCACGGCGCGGCCTCCGGCTTCGGTGACGTCCAGCTCGACGCTCTGCCCGAAGGACATGAAGCACCGCCGCCCAAGCCAACGCCGCCCACTTTCCTCCATCACCTCCCGCATGCTTCTCCTCGCTCGTCGTGTTGTCCTTTCTCCTCCTCGCCGGGCTGCTGTGCCTCCCTTGGGCTCGCCCAAGCCACCCACTCACCTTCCCGCGCGCCCATCGCCCACCTTCCGCCAGCTGAGTTCCAACTGGGCCCTTGTCCGTGTGAAGACGAAGCGACTCGGAGTTGTGTAACACCCATGCTCCTCGGATGGAGCGTTCCCGCCGAAGCCACGCCTGCGCGCGGCGTGCGCGCAGGAGGGTGTCCAGAACCGCCGCCAGGCTTCTCAGCGCCGGCGCCGTTGGGCCTTCCCTGCGTGCGGCGTGCGCCCAGCGGGGGCCTGCGCTGCGAGGGGGCGAACGCCCGCCTGCCGGTATCAGCATCCGACGCTTCGCGGGAGGGATCGCACAGGCCTGTGCCGATTCGGATGGGCCGCCAGGATCTCAGCGTGGCGGCGTCCACTATCCGGCCTGTCGGTACTCCCGCTGTGAATCGGAGCTTCAGCTGAGCAGCGGGGATAGTCGCCCTCGTGAGCTTCCTGCGTGTCGCACAGCGCACGGCCATGTTGATTGTTTCTCCGTGAACTAGTGTCGTTCGCTTCGTGTCTGCTCTGGCAGCGGACGCTCTAATGCCAGAGCAGTACACGCCAGTGGTCAGTATTATTAGATGAATTTTTATTTTCGCTCATTTTCCTCAGCTCTTTGCAGGCCCAGCGTAGCTCGAATCCGAGGGCAAGCGAGGCAAGACCCCGCTCAAACGCTGCCAGCGTGTCGCCGAAGGCTTCGACGGCCAGCCTAGGCAACCTCGTGCACGACCGCAAGATGCCCAGTAGTCGAACTAGGAAGGGGAGATGGGGTCCCGGTATGTCCAAGCGGGTCTAATGAACGTCGTGATATTCATATGTTTGCGTAACACAGCATGCACAGCAGTCATCTGCTTCCTTGATGGATGACCTACCGTCGGCACACCCTGGGCAGTCCAGTATGTCTTTTCCAAAGTGCCGAGCTGGTCGCCTTCGGGAGGCGACCAGACCGTGTGGTGCCTATACAGAAATTGAGGTGCCGCTGCCGTACGTGTCTGCACTCATGACAGGAGCAGCAGCGGATCCTTTACCCAACTCTCCTCCTCCGCCCCTGTTTTCTCCGTTCTCAGAGGTGGCGCTTCCGGCGACCTCGTGGGTGACCGGAACGAGGATCGATCTAGCTACGTAGGATCACCGCCAACCACTTGGGCAATCGCAATACACAGACGCAAGGGTCCCATTCAGTCATTAAACGCTACCCGTTGTCCGGCCTGCCCGTTACGTACGCCACTCACGCTGGCCGTGCGGTGCGTCTGCTGCGTCTGCGGACTGGCGTAGCCCGCTTCGGACCCCGTCACGGTCTTCGCTCGCGCTGCGCCAGCGCATTCCCTCCTGCGACGCTGGCAGGGCGGCGCGCGCCGCTGGGATCTCCGGCGTGCGCGGGATGGGAATCACATGCGCCCCTCCGCCCCGCACGTATCAGCGGCAGACTCCCAGCCCTCAGCAGACTCTCATGGCGGGCGAGTCCCTCCCACCCCGCGCCGCGCCGCCCAGCCGCATTCGGTAACCTTCTCCACACCCCGCCGTGCGCCGCGGGGTCGCCCTGTAGGCTCTCCCCACCGGCTCGCGTTTGGGTCGCCGCGCTCGCGTCCCTGAATGCGCGAAGCGCGCCGCCACGTGCCGCGTCCGAGGCGCGTCGGGAGCGTTCAATGTCAGAGGGCCCATGTGCACCCTGCCCCGCGTGGGCCCCCGCAGTCCGCTCCGCACCCCGAAAGCAGCCCGCCACCTTCCCACCCCTTGCACGGCGCAGGCGCGCGCGGGGGTCCGGGCTCAGACGCAGGCTCCCCCAAACTCCGCCGCGGGCAGCCCCTGCTCCGCCCCACGACGCCCCCCCGCACTTCGCGCTCCCCTCCAAAGCCCTCCAAGTCGCCGCCGCTGCGGGATGCCCTCGACGCGCGCGAACAGCGCGGACAGCCACCATTCACTCGCATCGCGGCGGCATCTGCATCAGACATCACTCGACGAGGCCTCTGCGCTGGAGTTGGCCGCTGTGGGCGTATCAGCGAGGTGGTTCCTCGACAGCATCTCGCCCTGCTGCGTTCCGAGAGAGAGATGTGGCGGCGTCGGTCGCCTGGGCCCGTGCACTGCGCAGACTAACCTGGTGCGTAGGCTGCATGGTCGTTGTATCAACCGCTGACGAGACGGTGTATGCGGTTAGATTCGCGCGACAGGCAAGTGCTACCACCGCGTCAGTCCCACGCATCCTCATCTTCCGGTGCTGGGGATGTGCGAGCACGGGCAGCGCTGCAAGCCACCCGCCCCGTGTATCCCACCACCCGCCCAGTGCCCCGCACCTCCTGGGCCTCATCGCCCACAGGCCTGGCCGGATGCCCGCCGTCTCCCTCGCCCTCTCCTGGCCACTGCGCACGGCCCGCTGCCGTCCATGCAGCCCGCGCGGGCGTGCGACGTATCAGCACCGCCGATGGCGTCCCTGGCCCCGGCTGTTCGCGTCAGCGTGGCGGCGCACGCACGCCCCGTGCCCTGCGCAGATGTCGCGATGCGGGTGCGCAGCCGCCGCGGCCGTGCGGGGCCCCAGCGGCCTGAACCTTGCGCTTCTGCTGGCGCAAGCCCCATACGGAAGGCGAGGGCTGGGCCGCCTGGCCGCTGCTGGCGTCGCTGTCGCTGTCGCACCCGCGGGTCGTTTGCGGCGGTGGGGTCGTCCGTGAAGAGCGGCGCGGCCGTCGCGGATTGGTCGTCGTTGTCCAGGTGCTCGCGCGACCGCTGTGAAGCAGGCGTGGCTATATGCGCCGGTGACCTCGGGGATGGACCCTCCGGCGACTAGACAATGTCGTCCAGCCATACCGTGGTGTAGGGATTATCCTGGCCTGACGCACGGTTGCACCGCAGACCACGGTGTACTCCATTGGGATGCCTGCCGATGGAACAGGATAATCGCTAGAGCCAAATGAGCAGGCCGTGCGCCCCGCCCGCCACTTTCTCCTTCCCAACGACGACGGCGCACCCGTTGGCCCCCAGAGTCTCGACGATGCTGACGACCGCCGCCCAAGCCGTAACGCTCCTATTCCGACCCTCCAAATTTCAGCAGCGCCTCCCACCCTATTGCTGCGCCCCGCTCCGTCGGTTTTCCTCGCCGGTGTAGAGCCAGCAGCGGCATGTCGCGCGCACGACGGCGGCTGGCGGCGACGTCCGTGGTTGTACACCCCTACATGCGTCGGGGTCGGAGCCGGGGCCATTGCGGCGCTGGATCGCTCGCCCTCCCTTCGACTCGAAGTTTTCCGCAACGATGCCCAGACGGCCCAAGGAGCATCGACGCTGTTCTCTGCGCCTCTGCGCCTCAGCGCGGAACACTCTGTCCGCTCGAACCGCACCTTCCGCCCCGCTACTTTCCTTTCTCCCAGGACGACTCCGCAGACAACGGCCACCGGAGCCTCTACGCTCCCGCCACGGCACTCCGGAGTGCGGCTGAGCTGCGCACGTCTTCCTCGCCCCTCGACCCTGCCGTTCTCCTCTCCCCGGTGGGAAGCCAGCCGGGGACTGCTGGTACATCGCTGTGGGCGGGAGGATTGCTTGCGGTGACGGCCTGCGGTTGCAAAGGCTTTGCCTAAGCTCGAGTGCGCTGTTCCCGGTGCCCTTTACCGCTGTATCTATGCTCCTACCGCAGCCCTCGGAGTGCAGTAGAGCTGCGCACGGCGCCCTCGCCCCTCGCCCCATCCCCGGTGGGAAGCCAGCCGGGCACTGTTGGTACATCGCTGTGGACGGGAGGATTGCTCGCGGCGACCGCAGCGTTTGAAAGGCCTGGCTTGAGCTCGAGCGCGCTGTTCTCGGTGTCCTTTACCGCTGTCTTTTCTCCGCCGCTTGATGAAGGGGGCGTTACCCAAAAGATATCGTGCGACAAGGCCTGGATAGCTCATCATCGATGCCCATCTACGCCCCAGTTACTAGAGTATACGGTGGCTTCCGCGGCGTCTGGAGTGGGGAGAAGAGTCACTTCTTGCAACGAATGTTTTCAGCTGCGCAGGGGCAGATAGCAAGCCCGCTCGCGGACACGTTCGTAGTCTTCGCAACGAAGGACCTCGGAGCCTTGCAGGTGCCGACGACAGGCGTCTGCCCGCTATGCTGTCAACAACAGACATCCATAGACAGTCTGAAGCGTCGACGAAGGCTTGCGCTCAGTTCCCTCGCCCCGCAGAGTCTTTTATCGCGGAACTTGGACGGTCACCGCCGGTGGCATTTAGCGTCGTGTTGCCGGAACGACGCAGCAAGACGTCCACGGAGAGACGATGCTGCCTCACACGACGAGTGCCGGCATCGACGGTTCAGCTGCAGGGAGTGTTGCCTTAACGCGGACGGCCGTGAGGCGCCACACTCCTCCGCGACTGCGCCAACCTTGTCCATCCGCCGCAGGCTCGAGATACGCTTGGACCATCTCTACTCGCTGCCAACGAACGCGCCGACCAACAGTGGCGACGCCGCTGTCTCAATGCACAACGAAGAGCGGCCGTTACCGGGGACCCCTCAGCAGTTGTTCCTCTTTTGTCCATCCACTGTTGTAAACTGTTCGGAGCGGTCCCCACTTCCCTTCCGGTCATCGCCCCGTCCGGTCTTGGGCCCGCCGCCGCCACCGCAAGAGTATCATGATGAAGCGCGGCCTGCCATGTTGCGAACAAATCGCATTGCACCACAGCCCCCGTGGCTCGTTGAGGGCGCTTGGGGCATGGACAAAGCAGACTATGTTGGGGGGATGATCGGGCGGCGGTGTGTACTGTGCTTCCACCAAAGATTGGGCGCGAGCTGATGTTCGTTCTCCTCAGCTTCGAGATTGTTGCCGGAGACATTCAATCGTCGATGCGGCCCTTGTGTCCTGTTGATTTAGCCACACACTCGCGTCCACGGACAGGGTCCGACATCGCTTCCCACGACGGTCGTGGTCACTGCTATCCTTGCCAGTGCGCCGTCCCGAAGAAATAAAACATAATGATGAAGGGCGGCCTGACATGTCACGACGGAAACACGCAAGCGGCACCAAGCTGTCGTCGCCTGTCGAGGGCGCTTGGCGCGAGGACAAGGCGGGCCATGCTGGGCACATCGTTGATGACGTTGTTGAGCAGTTTGTGTTGATATGGAGGACAGCATCGCACACACACCCACACCTCGGGTCGCGCCAGGTATGCTCCGCGCCCCGAACGATGCTTCGACACCGCGCTAACCTACTTCTCACTTTCGACATCTCTCGCTGTGAAAATCAGGCATTCATCATGGCTTCTCTGCGGGTGGCTGGGGGCCCAAGATGGCCGGTGAATGTGCACGATAGCGGCTTCTACCCACCGCGGTGAAACGGGAGTGGACAGGACGATCAAGGCGTTGAGGACTAGGCTTGAGGTGAGTCCGCAGCACGGGCGGAGGCATTCCGATATTGATGGGTGCGCTGTAGCCTTTCGCGAAATTCATTCCGCCGACGACCCGGAGAGTCAGTGCACTCTGCCCTCGCAAACGCCCTCGATTCTCCGTCAAGCAAATCGCACACGGGAAGGACCGCATTTTATCCCGTCCATCGGAGGACGCTTGACTTGGGCCGAGCCGGCGGCGACGCAAAGCCGCGGAGTCGTGAGCCTGCGGCGCCTGGCATGTGACGAACAATAACTGGAGAGGTCGGCGTACTGTGGCGCATCCCCCGTCGCTTGGGTCGAAAACAACGTTTACCGCATTGAGGGCGTCGCGGAGCAGATCTTGGTAACACGAGGGCGGACAGCCCTGCCTGCGTTCTGACCCGCCCTTGGTGTGTATCGCGCCCGTAGGGTCTTCGATCAATTTTGACGCGCACCGCCAGGGTCGATCGCTATCTGAGATTTCCGCCCGCGTTTGTCGCTTAACTCCTTGCGAGGTCGCCTCCGGTGCGCTCAACGTGGTACAATGCCCGATGGCCGGTGGAAGCCCGTGAGGTCCAAATCGCTGGTGTCACCTCGACGTCGCTCGTCGCTTCGATGCAACTTCAGCGCCGCCCGTCGCTTCAGTGTCGAGTATTGCCGCCCGTCCTGCGCGTGGCTGAACGAGACATTGCATTGACCATATGGCATACGACAACGCAAATGCCGGCTCTTCACGGTGGGTTCTCCGCCCTCGTCGGAGGATTACTCACATTAACATGTAACCGTAGCCATCGCTGCCCTCGATATTCATCCGTCATTATTCGGAGATCCGCAGACCTCAGATCCCTTCCAAAGCAATGCTCGGTATGGTCGACTTCGCCCGTGTTTACACCTCAACCTCACCCCTCTGAACTTCGGCACAAATTCCTTCGGCTTCGTTGCGTCGCATCGTCCGCTGCTGGTCGGATTGTCTCGATTTCCCAACAATCGTCAGGCGATAGCACCGTAAGCCTCCGCAGCTGAAGAACGCCTCCCTTTGGGAACGGTGGCCGCGTACGTGGGGATGGCGTCACATTGTCACCACTGTACTAGGGCGGCGCTCGGGTTCTCGCGAGTCCGCCTGCAGAGCTGCGACTCGCCCACAGAAGCTGCCGTACCAGCAGCACAGCCGCGTAGGCGCAGATCGTAACATCTTCCCACCAGAGGCTGCAACGTAGCTCTGGGACATCTGGATATGCGGTTTTACCCTGGTGCGTAGCACTCTCGCGATACCCCCGTTATCTGAAACCTGACGAGGAAAGGGTGTAGTCGTTCTTCGCCGTCGTCTGCAGCCTCCCTGGAACGCTCGTAGATCGTCGGCATCGTCGTCAATCTCCTCAGCCTCGCCCCAGGAAACACTGCGGACGCTGTACTCTGGGAGTCTCGACGGCCACGAGGCGTCCATTGAGTTCAATGCGGTCAGCAGCCGCTCTCCCAGCCGCCCGTTGGCCACACGTGTTTACCCACAGTGCGTCTCTTTCCAATTCAGTCACTCGACGGGCCACCGCGTCGTGCAGGCCATGCGCGCGCCATGTGCGGGACGCTGGAAGGGCGCGTGTGCTGCCGCGAAGGTGTCGCCGTCGTTCGTGAGCCTGGGACACGGAGAACGCGTAGGGCGTCGGCTCATCTGCCGGGTGGTGTTTCAGACGGCTGGAGCCCGCTTCTTCGAGCATGCTGTGTTTTGTTCTGCAGGGCGGCACAGCTATGCGCGGCTTCTAGCCTCTCCAGGACCGGCCTGGGCAGATTCGCCGTCGGAGTGTCCTGAAAATATAGGATGCTGACTGGACGTCATGCTCTGCTTTGGGGGTTACTGCCGCCGAGATGGGTGTATGGTGATGGAACGCGAGCAATTATTCCATTTATTATCTAATGCCGCTACGCATAATTGACACGTAGTGTCACAGCGCCTGTGGGCCGATGCAACCGCGGCGCGTTTGGCAGTTGCAATGACATTAATGTCAATTTATGCCGGCTTTTCCGTGTTACTCGCATTTGGATGCCGTATACCTGCTTGCTCCCACTGCGGCGACAACGTTTGTGCTGGGAAGGTGACGGGGCGAGGCGGGCCGCGTTGTGCTTCGGGGGACTATCGCCGGGCGTAACGCGACAGGATAGCCTCGCGGCTGCCCCAGCCCTCTCTCCACACGACCGCGATTGAACAGTGAACTCTACGTAGTTTGGAAATGCGGTGCACCCACAGTGGGTCGAAAAGGCATGCCTTGTGCGGCCATGCATCTTTGTGCAGTCCGATATCAGGTCTCGACGCCTCTCGAGATCGCGATGCTGATATCGCCATCATGAGTTTATGAAGCAGAGAACAGCAGTGGCCTCCGCTGCATACAATCTCTCCTCTTCGACGGCCAAGTGATCCTATAATCTCGAATGTGATGACATGCCGTGGAAAGGCACAGCCGGAGATGGATGCCTCGGTCCCCCTCACACGGCTAAGTACCCTCGCCCAACCAGCGGACGGGATACGTCCCATTATACCCGTCAACAAGAAGCGGCGAAGATTATCACCCAGAGCAAAGCTAAATACTGGTGAATACCACAGCGATTCCGCACAGGCGCAAGTATCTGATTTTCTGTACCCAACTTGGTCGCAACATGTTTCTGAGCAGACGCCTGATTTCCTGGTGTGCGGGGAGGCAACAACTGTTGGGTAGGCTCCACTGACCAGGCATACGAGTGGAAAGTACAGTAGTACCAGTAGGTCGGATGGTCAAGCCACTGACGATGCCGGACTCGGGAGGAAGCTTCTGCGGTTACTACATAATTGGCCGCGGAGCCCTTCCCGCTCGTTCCGTCGCCCTCACTCTCGCCTTCTCCTTATGTGATCAGCGTGCTCCTCGGATTCATTGAGCCACAGACTCTACAGCATGAACGAGGCCGTCCGTTCACTAAATTGTTGAGCGTTGTATAGCGTACCCAGGCTCGCTGATTCCTGCCCCGGATGTTGGATGTGGTCAGGGATCACCACTACGGCGCTGCAGGCACGGTGCTGATTTTCTATGGCAAGGTTCCGCGTTATTCCGCATCCCGCCTTCTCAGAACCTGCCCAACATACTTCGTGCGCCCAGTATCACTGTTAGATTCGACATGAATTGCGCACGGGGGTTCCATGGGTTGCGCCCATATGACACCGGTACTGCGCGGTCTGGAATGAAGCTTGTCAGTGCCAGCGCATTACGACAGACCCCGGATAACTAACCGAAGTATAGACTACTTTAGACCACATCACTCCGGAGTATCCTTGTGCTGGATTGAACCATGGTGGATACGTAACAATTGGCCCGCGCTCCCACCGAACTCCGACACGCCCGCGCAGCGAATCGTATCGGCGTTTTGGAGCCCATGCGCATCGCCAGACAGATATTCCAGGTGATTAACGAACTCTGTTCGCCCATCAGTCCCATGCAGCCACATCTTGATGCACACATCTCACAGACCCTAGAACGGCATGTGCATTTCGCGCGTTCTCACGAGTCTCCTTGATTTGGGACGCTTTCTGATGTAGGGGCGCTGTTGCTTCCGCAGATGTGCGACCTGTTCTATATAAGCGTTTGTGGATCCAGGTGTGCGTTGGCTTCTACCTCAGCATTCCCCGCCACTTCTCTCGCCCTCGGCCCACTTCGTCCCTCGTCATGGCACCCACCGCGAACAACCAGCGAGTGTCGCTTCCAAGCATCAACGAGATGTTTCCAGGTGGGATCCTCGTGTGATGGTCATCATTGCTAGAGACTGACCCCCGACGGTGTAGAACACCTGCTCGAGCTCCCACTCCGCCCCCACGGTCGTGCAGTAGACCCCACGTATCGCGCGAACCTCGCAGTTCGTCCCAGGGGTCATTCCGACAGTCAACTAGACCGTCTCACCAGATACCCTCAGCCCCCTCTATACCATCAATACCTCCGGCCGCCGATTCTGAAGCTGATTCAAGGCCTTCACGGTCTGCAGCAGATGAGGAGCGTAGGCATGCATGCAAAACATGCGGCAGGGCGTTCAATCGCCCCAGCAGTCTGGCCATTCATGAGAACACTCACACGGGTGCGAAGCGTAAGTCTGCCGGTTTCCCTTTCAATTTCAGTGTTGCGAACCTGTACTGAATCGTATTTTTTCCTATAGCCTTTGAGTGCCCCTTCCCTGGGTGTGGACGGCGGTTCAATGTGAATTCGAATATGCGACGTCACCTTCGCAACCATACGTCCCCTAACCGACCGTTCAACACTATTTCCCCGTACACTTACCCCCTGACTACGGTACCCCGGAGCCTCTACCCGTTGTCCTCTCACCAGCCGTCCTCAATGGCCCCAGCCGCTCCTCCGTACCACCGTAACTCTGACGCCAGTACGAGTGAGGACGATGACGTCTCTGAGTCGTCAGGCACCAGCCAAGCTCGCTGGGATGCAAATCTGGAGGATACCAACACTCGGCTCGACCGCCTTAGACTGCGAGCTTACTCGACTTCGAGCTCCGCTTCCCACACCCGCTCTCCTTCTGCCAGCCCTAGGATGTCGAGGGTCCACTCCGAGTCGTCCCGCCGCCCCCGCTCTGGCTCGTGCGCAACACCCGGCTGCAACAGTTGCGCGCAGCCAGCTGCGCTCCACCCGTCCAGCGCAGTTTATCGTCCCCGCGAAGGCCGCTGAGCGGAGGCGGACGCTTAATCAATGGGTTCATTCGAGGTTCAGCCGATGCTTCTCCCTGCCCGCCACCGCCCGCCATGCTCGTCCTCCCTATCGACCATCACGCACATCGAATGTGCTCACCGCTTCCCCCTGCATCCTCGTCTTGGACTCTGACGCTTTCCTATCGCTCGCTATCGTGCTATTTAAGTTCTGATCGGTCCAATATTCCTCTTGTATTTGTCTTGCTCTAGCTTGAACTGTATCTCTAGGGATGAAGGGTCCGCTGCTCTCACTGATGCCTGTGCTTCAATAGTCGTTGCTTTCTATGTATTCTCGCGGATGTTAGTATCTATAACCCAGTACACGAATCGTCAGGAAATCAAATGCTCAGTAACTCGCTAGACTATCTCGTATCTCCGTGTGTTGCCTTTTGAAAAAAATATGGGACATTTCAGCATAGCCTGAGCTTGCTTGCGACTGGACCCCGGTAAAGACTGAAGTCTACTGGAAGCTCCAATTGCGCCAACGATGTCATACGACGAAATACAAGAACCACGCGGCAGGCCCTGTTACTAAATTTCCCTAAGTATTTGTGCGGCGTGACAATCCATGCCCACTTCCCTGAAACTGGCACCGCAGCCCGTTGTACGCAATTCGCAGTCGACTGCCACTCGGTGGGCATCCTCCGAGTCCGAGGCCCGCAACCACTGCCACGGCCGATCCAACCGATGTCCGTACACTGCCCGTCTAGACGTCGCTACGCCACATCTCTTCTCACCAGGGCCGGTCGGAGCGTAGTCGTGGTCGTGGTCGTGGTCGTAGTACAGGATTCGGAGCAGTGGGCACTACGTTCGGGGACGCCACCCGGGCCCGACGCCGAACGGCGCTTAGTGCGGAAGGCGCCGGGGACTTCCAGTCCGACTCATTCTTGCGCTCGACGCCGTACCTGTTCGACATGTACAGCTCCCAGCCTCTCTGATTATCTAAACCCACCAACTCCTACATCAAGCAACGCTTTTGCGCTTCCAAGTACAGCTGTCATGATATATGAGTCAACATTGTGCTGCAATGCACAGCTGTTGAGCTTGGACTTCCACACCTGGTATGCGCCCAAAGCTCCTGGCTACTCATAGAACTCCATGCAGCCGCGCCTTCACACAGGCGAGTCTCACTACTCCGAGTTAGATAAATTGATCCTAAGTGCAGTCGTGGGAATTTTCCCAATTATATGTTTAGGCCCTGTTCCCTTCGCAGAGACTCGGAGACGCCCCTGGCGGGCTTTCTCGGCTCATGTGAGCGCCGCCGTGCGCTGCCTCCCCCTTGATACGGCTGAACATGTAGCTGAAGCATGATGGTTAGTTCGTCGATCTTGCGAATCCGTTAGGTGCTCACTCAATCCGTCAGCAGGAAAGGACGGCATGAGGACACGTAGACTTTGTGTCTGGTGTTCCGCAACAGCTCGTTGTGCGGCAGGGCTCCTGCTGATGTCTCTGTTTCTCATCTGCAAAGACTCTTTGAAGATTTGTCGCCTCAATTTGGGATCTGCATCCAGTCTGGCAAGGGGTCAACTGACCGCCGATGTTTATGCCCACCTATATAAGCAATATGTAGTTGCGACGTCATAGCTATCAGCCTCCCAAACATGGTTGAAGGGGCTGAGCAGGAGATGCCCGTAACACTTCCCAGTATTCGTGAAGTGTTTCCCGTTGTGTTCATCAAGCATCCGTGACTTGTCACCCGCTCACATACGTTACAGAACATTTTCCTCCCGCTCAGCCAGCAATCGGGAACGATGAATCCGCGCAGATGGTACCGCAGGTACGTTCGAGTCAGTGTAAAGCAACGGAACTGCTCAGCAGATAGTGCCCAGGAGTCACACCAGCCTCTCTCGATGCTCGCCCAAGAAGCAGAGTGCCCCAGAAGAAAATGTGTATGCGCGATGTGTCAGAAGCGGTTCCGAAGGCGCGCGTTCAATTCCGAATATCCACAGTCTATAGCTGAGTAGCGGCCCATGGCATCTCAGGCCGAGTAACCTTCAAACACACCAGAGCACCCATACCGGCGAAAAGGGTAAGCAGATAACCTTTGGTATTCAGTTCAAGTGACGTCGTCTGGCTGATGAATTCGCCTGCAGCACATGCTTGCCTTTTCCAAGGGTGTACAAAGCGTTTCACCACGAAGTCAAGTCTCAAACGTCATGCGGCTACCCACGCCGAAATGTCTGAAGTGCTCGGCGCAGCTTCCTCTGTGAGTCGGATACAACGCATCTGCTATCTGGCGCAACAGCTTATGCCACAGGCTGAAGCAGGGCGTTGTTTCTTCCTATGGGCGGTTAGACGGAGCGCCCAAAGACTCGACGCCTCCACCAAATCAAACCTTGCCGCAGAGGTAGAGCAAAATCCTTCGTTCAGCGATGGCACGACAGCGATCGCGTGGAAACCTTACCGCAATATACTATGTCTTATTTCATCTAATGTGTACGTTAAAGTTGCTATACATGTGCAAGCCGTGATTAATTAGTATAGAAGGCATATTAACGGGCTAAGCACCGCGGCTGACACGAATACGATAATATGTTGCTTTAATTAACTTCTTGCATACGCTCTGGCGCAATGCCATAACACACTGGTATCCGCTTGGCAAACTATGTTCTCTAGGGTTAACCTTCAGTGGACACTCACCGGCCCGAGTTATGCGCGAATAGCATCATTTAAAAATTGTGTACGTCATCTATGCCCCTGCCCAGCCATGATACAAGCGCCACTTGTCGCTAAGTCCTCACTGAGGTAGACATACTCCCCGTTTTTGACGGTGGGCACGGAGGTTGAACGACGGAATCGGGAAGCCACGTGGCCTGGCGGCTATCACCGCGCCACAAAGGTTCCTGCTAAGCAGAAATTTTCGCACGCTACCAGTCTCCTGGTCGTTCACCACTGCGGCCCCTTCTCCCATCCCAACAACTCGTTCGCTGTACAACGGTTATCCCAAGTCCATAATGCGCATTCATTCTTCTATATCCTTTAACCACACTTGAGTAATGACGTGCTCGTAATCCTGAGCATGAACTCTCGACACGTCATCGGCGGCCCCGCAGAGCAATGCGCTCTACCGCACCTCACAGTCGTGAGTCGCAGACAAAACTCCCGTTGTTTCAGTTTTCTGAACTGCACATCTAAAGCTTACAGCTAGTTGCTAAATCGGAAAAGTTGGATGTCAGAGCAGATACCAATATTTTCCCCCAGGGCGACAATGTCGACTCCACGAATTGCCTCCCCGCGTGCCTCACCTGCCCTGCGGGTGGCCAGCTTGTGGGAGCTTCGGTCGCACGCGGCCGGCGTTTATCCGGGTCTGTATAGGCTGGTCAAGGTTCGTGCGTTGTGCCAGCTTCCATTCTCCCGGGTGTTTGATTTCGAACTTTACTACAGTGCTGCCATGTTCTTCCTAACAATGAGAACCCTGTAGCGGCATGCCAACAATGATAATGTCACGCGGGATGATATATCAACGTCATAATGTTGCGCTGGCTCGCCCTCGCACCGCTGCTACCGGTTGAAGTACCCCTTCGGGCACCGCAGCCCGAGCCTCGGCGATGCACGGTCTTGGCCGTAATGCTATTTTGTCCACCAAGAGACGTTCATATAGTCGATTTAAGGTCTCCCTTTACGACTAGCCTACACAAAATGTCTTGTGGAAATCAGCGTGACATAGAACCTCTGCCTGGGGTCCGCGACTTGTTCCCTGGTAAGTCCACTTCGCCCCTCATGCAGTTGGAGTATTACTATCAGTCACATAGAGTTGTTTCTGAGTCCGTCGTTGGCATCAAGCAGTACTCGTCAGAGGATTAATGGTCGCGATGTTGAATCACCGGTGCATATGCTATCGCCAGAGCGAAATTTGTGACCTCTCCCAGTCGCTGACACTGCACACTAGTATCATACCTATGAACCGGCACCCGAAGAAAACTCCAAGCGCAACGAAGATGATAAGTACCCTTGCGGAGTATGTGGCAAGGGCTTTACTAGGCATGTCTCAACTTTTCTCGTGTCGATGTGGCTCACCCCTTCCTGTAGACCTAGCAGCCTGCGGACTCACATGTACTCTCACACAGGAGAGAGACGTAGGCAAAACCGCACGCTTGTTACGAACTCCTATCCCTGATTGAGACTCGTTCAGCCTACGCATGCTCTTTTCCCACCTGCCGGAAGCGATTCTCTACCAAATCCAATCTCAATCGACACAGCCTCAGTCACCGGAGGTAATTGTGGGTTCTCACCAGTCTTGTCACCATCTACCTTACTGACCATTTTCTTTCACAGGGCGAACGGCGCGACTGTGGATTGAGTTCGCTTTTTGTGATCTAGTCACGCAGCGTCGCTCGCCTTGACAAGTTAGCGACAGACGTATGAGAGGGTATGTTCGTTCTGGCCGCGAGTTCTTTACCTTTATATCCGTACTATTTGTTTGCGAGCTTTTCTTACTGTCGACAGGGTCTGGCTTGTCTCCCCGTACACAGTTGTTTGGTCCAATATGTCGAGTCTGTGCGTGACTCCAACCCATGCGCATGTATGGCACTGCAGTACACCGGCTCCCAAGTCTGCGTACCCTCGCTCAAATATCTTTGCTGCCATTGACCTTGTTTTCTGACGATTTTGATCTGCGCAGGAGCTTCAACACTCGTGTACGCGCGCGTGCCGGTTCAAGGTCAAGGTTTGATGCGTGCATGCATGTTCAAAGCGGTGCGTGGGTAGATCAACGAAGCTCAGGCTTGTTCTGATCCAATCTCGCGAATAGCTCCGTATGGCAAGCGATCCGCCTTCATATATCGATCTGGGCTGTGGTTGCAATTTGCTGCATCAGCGCTCAAAGCGGCGGATGTCCCTGAACCCTCACCCTGCGGCGTGTTAGCTCGCAGGGATCCAGGTCTGTATCCTAAGACAACATGTAATGTGTTGACCGTGTCGAGGACTAATATTCCTAGATGCGTAAGTCCGGATTGGCCTTTACCAAAGCCTGTTGTGGGATTTACGCTCCAACAAGCTTTCCTTCCGGTGGAAATAACGTAGATTGCGATACACTGGTCGCATGTAACCGTACGCGATGTCAAGGAGAAGATCTCAAGCTGCCACCTAGGTGGCGATGTACTTTGGTGAGTTTAAGGTCGTTAAAATGCACCGTGCCGATCGAATTCCTGCTTGTATTCAAGCTTTGATTTGCTAATCTCCTACTCCAGCCTCCGGTTTCAACGATGCTAATATAGTATATCAGCATAAATCTAGCCGCGTTGCGATACTCTGGTACCTTAGCCGGGCGCAAATACAACCGGCCGCTCAACTGGGGGTCAAACGCGCACGCGAGCGGTACTTCGTTGCCTCGTGGCGACATCGAGGCAATACATGACAGCTCGGAAATAATTGGGCACCGGTCGGAGCAGATCTTTTGTAGTTTTTACCGCGAGTACGTGCGCACTGTTTTCATTTCGTGTGACTTCAATTCACTCGGCCCCTGTTCTGTAGGCTGACACGTTCAACGCCAATAACTTGACCGGCCTATAAGCTCAAATTGGGCGCACAGCACAACGTGAATGCTCATTACTTACGTGGTGGCAGTTTGGCAAAGTTGGCCGGCTTCCATCGACAAAGAGAATGGCCAGCATCGACAACTCTATCATATAGTTTACATTCCTCATCCCACTTATTGGTAGTCTTTCTGCTAAGACGGGGCAAAGTTGGCCGGCTTCCATCGACAAAGAGAATGGCCAGCATCGACAACTCTATCATATAGTTTACATTCCTCATCCCACTTATTGGTAGTCTTTCTGCTAAGACGGGCAGTCGATAACTGAAACTTGAAGGTGTGCTCCGTTGCATAGCCTACGTATCAATTGTTACGGACAGAATTATTCTTTTATTCGAACGATTAGCGATATCGGCTCGGTTCGCGACTCATGACTCACCTCGCCCTATGCCCTATGACTCAGCTAGCGTAGCGTACCCTACGCCCTGCCCAGACTCATCTACTAGTCTCAACACTAGTACGGATACGTAGTATGCTTCCCACGCCACCATCTTGTACAGTAGTATAAAGATCGACCAGTCAAGGCCTCATAGCCTTAACTGCGATCTCTTTGTTTATTAACATCGATATCTCTGGTCAGTCTCTGCGTGCTAGAGGGAAACCTCCGTAATAGCCCTCAGAGTCGCATTGAGCGTCCAGCTCATTGTGCAACGACCTTTGGTCTTAACATTAGATCGCAGTTTCGAACCGACCGACTCTTTTGAGTCTAAGTCACCCAGAACCCACCGAACGGACGACCACTTAACTAGTTATCCCGAAACTCCAACCCTGGTCCTGTAACAAGGACAAGGGCTCACCGAACCACCACGGCAGACGCCAACGGAACTGTGTGTACGCTCGTACACACCGATTTCATCTGAAATCAGGAACAGACGTCAACTTCGCAACCGACACAGGAATCCTACGATTCTGCGACGAAAACCCCTGCAAGAACCGAAACACACCAGACAAGAAAACGATCCAACCCACTGAAGGTTACGAACCGTGCACCAGAGGCCAACACCAGACCCCACGAACCATCTCATCCTCCACATCCGATTCCAATCCCCAGACCCTGTCAACCCCAATTTCATCGTCAACCAAACTGACGAACCCTTCACTGTCTTCATCAACCAAGTTGAAGTAACATTCGAACATTTCCTCGAGTGTCTAGACAAACAAATCGAATTCTACACTCTAACTCGGGATCCCACCGGAGCAGAAAGCCAGGAAATATCGAATGGAAGTAGTGAAGAAACAAGGAATGGCACACACAATGGAAACAAGGATGGCCCAGAAGTTTCGCGGGATGTAGATCAGGGGATACAGGAAATCAAGGCTGCAATCACGGCAAATTCAACCTCGACGGGAGCAACCACGAAGAAATCCTCGAAAGCAACTAAGCTGAGGACCCCAGATGAGTTTGACGGCTCAGAAAAACGCGTCAAGGAATTCAAAAGAGGCTGTCACCTCTATTTTGAAGCATATCCCACCGACTTCGCCCTCGCGAAAGGAAAGAATCATCTTCGCCCTTTCCTACATGACAAAAGGATCAGCCAAATCCTGGGCAGATCTGAAACTCGACGAGTACGGAGATAAAGGATATCCCGGCACTCTCGCCGAATTCTGGGATGATTTCGACAAAATCTTTGTCCAACGCGATGACATCTCGAACGCTTTAAGGAAAATCGAACGCCTTAAAAACAGATCCGAACGAGACAAGAAAGACACTGTCAGGGAAACAGTGATCAAATTCAGACACCTCGCGTTACAGCTCAAAGGCAGCGACACCGACGCCCAGCTCATCCGGAGCTTTAAGAAATGCATCCCCGTAGACATGAAGAACCAAATCCGCCTCAGCTCATGCGGTAAAACCAACCACGCTATCAGCCTGGTACGACTCGGTGATTAAATTCATCGAAGACGACGACGACGAAGACGACAAAGCGGCACCGATCGCACAAAACCGAAGATAGGGACGAGAATGCGATGGACGTAGATGCGATTAGAACTAAAGAGGAAAGGCAGGAGGCCAGGAAGAAGGGCCTATGCTACAACTGTGGAGGTAAGGGACATCTTGCTAAAGATTGCCCAACCAAAAGGAAGAAACCCTCCGACCAAGACAATGGAAAGAAGCCGAAGTCAGCGCACTACGGTGCGTGAGGGCCACCGTTGTTACGAACGACGACTCTAGCGACGAGGAGTCCGAGGACTCTGACGAAGAAGACGAGGACGAAGAAATGGTCATTCGCGAACCTCATCAGCTCGCTTTCCAAGAAGCAGCGCAAGAACCTCGCCAAAGGGCTTGGAAAGGATTTTTCCTAAAGGAGCCTGCCTCGACGTCAGCTCCTGTTCGCATCTCCACCTACTCTGTACTTATAGCGGAAATGAATGCAATGTCTATGCGCATCCCTATAACGTTGAAAGGAGAGAGAATCGTCGAAACACCCGCCCTCGTAGACTCGGGAGCAGGAGGAACATTCATATCTGAGAAAATGGTGAAGAAACTCAAGCTCAAGTCACGAAAACTCGAGCGAACCATTGCGGTGTTTAACGTCGATGGCACTCCAAACCGTCAAGGACGCATCACACATGAGGTAGAAATACCTATGACGGTCGGAGGCCGCACCATTCGAACAAACTTCCTCGTCACGAACTTAGGCAGAGAGGAAGTCATCCTTGGAATCACTTGGCTCAAGGATAGAAACCCAGCCATCAACTGGAAGGATGGACGCCTCCAGTTTGGAAAACGAGTCTCAGTAGAAGTACTACCTGACGAGGACGATCGAAGGATTAACAAGCTGTCGTTAGAAGACCCCGAAATCTTACCGACCAGCCGACGAACTAACAATTAATTTCGCTCAATTACGAGCAGTTGACCTCATGACACCTAGAGAATTGGAGGAAGGCGATATACTATACTCCTACCTACCAGGAGAAAAGAAGCTTACAGCGGTAACCTGGACTGAAGACATAAACCCCATAGCCACGCGAGCACTATGGATCAATGCTAAAGTCAACCCGGCAATGGAATTCGCGCAGAAAGCCAATACTCAGACGACAACTCAAGTACCAGAAAAATACCGAGAGTACGCGTCGGTGTTTGAGAAAAGGCCTCCGAACGATTCCCAGAACCCCGTCCCTACGATCACGCCATCGACCTCAAGGATGACTTTGTACCAAAAGATTGCAAAGTGTACCCGCTGTCACCCCTGGAACAGGAGAAACTCAAGGAGTTTCTAGAGGAAAATCTTCGCAAAGGATACATTCGACCATCGAAATCCCCCATGGCATCACCATTCTTCTTTGTAGGCAAGAAAGACGGATCACTAAAACCATGCCAAGACTACCGGTACCTTAACGAAGGAACAGTCAAGAATACATATCCGCTACCCCTCATTGGCGAACTCATCGACAAACTCCAAGGATCCACGATTTTTACCAAGCTCGATCTCAGAGCTGGGTACAACAACATCAGGATCAAAGATGGCGATCAATGGAAAGGAGCGTTCAAAACAAATCAAGGGTTGTTCGAACCAATGGTTATGTTTTTGGCATGTGCAACTCCCCGGCAACCTTCCAGGCAATGATGGACCACATATTCCGCGACGAAGTCGATGAAGGATGGTTAACTATCTACATGGACGATATGATGCTTCATTCCGAAGATGAAGAACAACACGCCGAACGAGCCAAGCGAGTACTGAAGAAATTAGACGATAACGATCTCTATTGCAAACTCGAGAAATGCGCATTCGACGTCGAAGAAGTAGACTTCCTAGGGGTAATCATCCGGCACAATAAAGTCCTTATGGACCAGGCGAAAATTCAGGGAATAATCGACTGGCCGGCACCCACCACGGTAAAACAAGTACGAGCCTTTCGGATTTGGAAATTTCTACAGACGCTTCATCAGTCACTTTTCCGACCTCGCACAACCCCTAAACGAGCTCACTAGAAAAGGGATAGCTTGGAATTGGTCAACGAATGCCAGAAAGCCTTCAAACCTTGAAACAACGGTTCACCTCGTCCCCAGTCCTCATATTACCCGACACGTCTAAACCCTTCCTCATCGAGTCAGACGCATCTAAATTTGCGACGGGAGGGGTACTACGACAACCGGACGAAAACGGAGACTGGCACCCAGTGGCATACCTGTCAAAAAGTTTTAATCAACCAGAACGGAACTACGAAATCTACGACCGTGAACTATTCGGAATAGTACGAGCCCTCGAAGAATGGAGACACTACATTCACGGATCTCCCCATCCGGTACGAGTACTCACAGACCACAAGAATCTCACGTACTTCCGATCCGCTCGACGATTAAACCGAAGACAAGCACGATGGAAACTGTTCTTGTCGGACTTTGACATGAAACTCGAATACTGCAAAGGTCCCACTCTAGTGCAATCCGACACGATATCACGCCTAGGACATCTCGACGACTCAGATCACGATAACGAGGATGAAACACTCCTTCCAGACGAACTGTTCGCAGACGCAATAGTACTCCCAGATCATTTATTCACCAACATCCAGTGGTCCCAGGACATCCGAAGCACAATCACCACAGACTATGTCATGGGAGATCGAATTGATAGCTCTAGGAGACGATGAATACGGACTCAAAGCAATAGAAGTAGCCGAAGGAAGACAGGGAAACCCTTGGGCAAGCACAAACAAAACGGACTGGACCATGCAAAACGGACTACTCATGTTCAACGGCAAATGTTACGTACCAAGTAACAAAGACCTCCGAACCGATATCACAGACCTATACCATGAAGCCCAGTCATCAGGGACACCCTAGGGAAGTACAAAACACTGGAACTTTACGTCGAGATTACTACTGGCCAGGAATGGCAGCATTTGT
>JAKOGH010000205.1:0-19881 GCA_024811115.1 Terana coerulea
GCGCTGCAGCGTGTTCCATTTTGGCATGGCAGATAAAACTCCGCCAGCGCTGCTTCAAGGCATAGCTTTGTTCGTTTCGTCATTTTCGAGCTTCACCTCTTTCTCACCGTCGTCGTCGTCGACGAGCTCCTCTCCTCCCCGCCATGGCTGCCCGCTCGGGCTCACGAAGCCACGAGGGCATGTACTCCTCTTCACCTCCGTCCTCCGACCCCCACGACCCCTTCAGCAACGCCCAAGCGGCTGACCCTCGCTACTACGACAACGACTCTGAACACGACTACAACCGAGCCAACCGCGACACCTATGGCTCAGACAGCAGCAATAATCAGAACGACGACGACCGATACTACGAGCAAGGCGGCTCATACGACCCCTACGGCCGTACGTCCTCTCGTCTGCCGTCCTACCGCCCCGCGCGTGTATTGATCTCACCTTCCGCAGCCCAACCAGACACCGACTCCGAGGCGGACGTCTACGGCCAGAAATATGCGCCGTCGTCGGAATCCCTCGGTCCCCCACGCATGCCCATGTCTGAGGCATCGACACCGACTTTCATTGACTCGGCCGCTGGGGCGCGTGAGCCGTACCCAGCCTGGGGCGCAGATCGCCAAATACCGCTGTCCAAGGAGGAGATTGAGGACATTTTCTTGGATCTGACGCAGAAGTTTGGCTTCCAGAGGGATTCGATGCGGAACATGGTGCGTCTGCGTCCTCTTTTGCGGGCTTCCGGTGCGCGGGGATGGGCGCGCGGTGATGGGACGGTTCACATGCTCTAAAGCGCTCTTCTCCTCGGTCAAGTGCATGCAGGCAGTACGAGGAGTCTGCTGCTGGCCGACTAGCGGCGCTGCAGGCATTCCTCTCATCCATCTGGGCGAATGCGCGCGTATCCCGTCGCCCATCTTGGGAGGCTCCGTCCGTTTATCGCCAGTGCACAGCTGAATGATGCCCGCGATTTTGTTCTGCATGATGAGTGACCCTGCTCACGCACTGTTTTGCACAGTTCGACTTTACCATGCAGCTGCTGGATAGTCGGGCGTCGAGGATGTCCCCCAACCAAGCCCTGCTCACTCTTCACGCCGACTACATTGGTGGGCAGCACGCAAACTATCGCAAGTGGTACTTTGCGGCCCAGCTGGATCTCGACGACGCCGTCGGTCATACGCAGAACCCAGGCCTGCAACGCCTCAAGTCCGTCAAGCGTGGCGCCAAAGCGACATCAGCGAAGTCACTCAACAGCGCTCTGGATCGGTGGCGGCAGGCGATGAACAATATGTCGCAGTACGACAGGATGCGACAGATCGCGCTCTGGCTGCTCTGCTGGGGTGAGGCTGCGCAGGTGCGCTTCGTGCCCGAGTGCCTGTGCTTCATCTTCAAATGTGCGGACGACTACTACCGGTCGCCCGAGTGCCAGAACCGGGCGGACGCCGTGCCAGAAGGCCTCTACTTGCACTCGGTCGTCAAGCCGCTGTATCGCTTCATTCGGGATCAAGGGTACGAGGTCGTTGGTGGGAAGTTCGTGCGCCGGGAGAAGGACCACGATAGCATTATCGGCTACGACGACGTAAATCAGCTCTTCTGGTATCCGGAAGGCATTGCCAGAATTGTGTTATTCGACAAGGTAAAGTGCTTATGACAAATTCTGTGTGAATCGCTCGCTTACCAAGCTTATCTAGTCGAGACTCGTGGATCTGTCGCCCTCACAACGTTTCATGAAGTTCAGTCAAATCGACTGGAATCGAGTGTTCTTCAAGACGTATTACGAGAAGCGGTCTTTCGGACACCTCCTGGTCAACTTCAACCGGATATGGGTCATTCACATCGCGATGTACTGGTTCTACACCGCCTACAACTCGCCGACGATCTACAACGGCGACAGGTCAACGCCTATGCGATGGTCGGCTACTGCGCTCGGCGGCGCAGTCGCCACCATTATCATGATCTGCGCTACGCTGGCCGAGTTCTCGTACATCCCCACCACCTGGAACAACACGTCTCATCTTACCCGGCGGCTGATCTTTCTCCTCGTCACACTCGCGCTCACCGCTGGTCCCACAGTCTACATCGCCATCGCCGAGAGCAGCTCGCCAAATGGCTCGCTGGCGCTCATCTTGGGAATTGTCCAGTTCTTCATTTCGGTCGTCGCCACGCTTCTGTTCGCCACGCTGCCGTCAGGTCGGATGTTCGGCGACCGGGTTGCTGGGAAGTCGCGGAAATACCTCGCCAGCCAGACCTTCACTGCCAGCTATCCCTCGCTCAAGCCTTCCGCCCGTATCGCGTCGTTCCTGCTATGGGGTCTGGTGTTCAGCTGCAAATTCGTCGAGTCGTACTTCTTCCTGACGCAGGGCTTCCGGAACCCCATCCGTGTCATGGTGGGTATGAAGATCCAGGCCTGCAATGACAAGTACTTTGGCAACGCGCTCTGCCGGAACCAGGCCGCGTTCACGCTCGCCATCATGTACATCATGGACCTCGTGCTATTCTTCCTGGACACGTTCTTGTGGTGGATTATCTGGAACACGGTCTTCAGCATTGCCCGCTCGTTCATGCTCGGACTGTCGATCTGGACCCCATGGAAGGACATTTTCACCCGGCTGCCGAAGCGCATCTTCGCGAAGCTGCTGGCTACGTCAGACATGGAGGTTAGGTATAAGCCCAAGGCGCGTTTTCAACGATGTATGCGTTATTATCACAGCGGCTAACGTAGGTTCGGTATATGCAGGTCCTTGTGTCACAAATCTGGAATGCGATC
Organism: Terana coerulea; assembly: GCA_024811115.1. Taxonomy (NCBI): domain Eukaryota; kingdom Fungi; phylum Basidiomycota; class Agaricomycetes; order Polyporales; family Phanerochaetaceae; genus Terana; species Terana coerulea. The sequence goes on from JAKOGH010000205.1 coordinate 2,750, forward strand.
ATCATCTCGATGTACCGAGAGCACTTGCTGTCCATTGACCACGTCCAGAAGCTGCTGTATCACCAGGTCGACTCGGGCCACGATGGCCGTCGCAGCCTGCGCGCGCCAGCGTTCTTCATCTCGCAGAGCGACAAGAACTTCAAGGGTGAATTCTTTACACCTGGAAGCGAGGCGGAGCGCCGTATTTCGTTCTTTGCCCAGTCGCTCACGACCGCCATCCCGGAGCCTTTGCCTGTTGATGCCATGCCCACGTTCACCGTCTTGACGCCTCACTACAGCGAGAAGGTATGCATATTGTGAATGTCTTTTCGGCTCTGACTAATGCATTCATAGATCTTACTCTCGTTGCGTGAGATTATCCGTGAGGAGGATCAGAATACTCGTGTCACGTTGTTGGAGTACCTGAAGCAGCTTCATCCGGTCGAATGGGACAACTTCGTGAAGGACACCAAGATTCTCGCTGAGGAGTCGGCCAACTTCAACGGTCCCAGCCCGTTCGTCACCGACGAAAAGGGTCAGTCCAAGGCCGATGATCTGCCATTCTACTGCATCGGTTTCAAGAGCGCCGCACCCGAGTTTACTCTCCGTACCCGTATTTGGGCGTCGCTGCGGGCGCAGACGTTGTACCGAACCGTCTCCGGCATGATGAACTACGGCAAGGCCATCAAGCTGCTCTACCGTGTGGAGAACCCCGAGGTCGTACAACTCTTTGGCGGCAACACGGACAAGCTGGAGCGTGAGCTGGAGCGCATGGCACGTCGCAAGTTCAAGTTCGTCGTCTCCATGCAACGGTATTCGAAGTTCAACCGAGAAGAGCAAGAGAACGCAGAGTTCCTTCTTCGTGCCTACCCTGATCTGCAGATCGCCTACCTCGAAGAAGAGCCTCCTCGTAAGGAAGGCGGCGATCCTCGCCTGTTCTCTGCCCTCATCGACGGTCACTCTGAGCTTAACGACCAGACTGGCCGCCGCCGCCCTAAATTCCGCATCGAGCTTCCAGGTAACCCTATTCTCGGAGACGGCAAGTCCGACAACCAGAACCACGCCATCATCTTCTACCGCGGCGAGTACCTCCAGCTCATTGACGCGAACCAGGACAACTATCTCGAGGAGTGCCTCAAGATCCGTAATGTACTTGGCGAGTTCGACGAGTACACTACCACCGAGCAGAGCCCTTACGCTCAGTGGGGTGCCAAGGAGTTCAAGCAGTCGCCGGTCGCCATCGTCGGTGCACGCGAGTACATCTTCTCGGAGAACATCGGTATCCTCGGCGACTTGGCTGCTGGCAAGGAGCAAACGTTCGGTACCCTCACTGCGCGCTCTCTCGCGTGGATCGGCGGCAAGCTGCACTACGGTCACCCCGATTTCCTCAACGCACTGTACATGACGACGCGTGGCGGTGTTTCCAAGGCACAGAAGGGCCTTCACCTGAATGAGGATATCTACGCTGGCATGAACGCTTTCGGACGCGGCGGACGCATCAAACATACCGAGTACTACCAGTGCGGTAAAGGTCGTGATCTTGGGTTTGGTACCATCTTGAACTTCCAGACGAAGATCGGCACGGGCATGGGTGAGCAGATGCTCAGTCGCGAGTACTACTACCTCGGCACCCAGCTCCCCATCGACCGCTTCCTCACGTTCTACTACGGCCATCCTGGATTCCACATCAACAACATGCTGGTAATCCTTTCGGTGCAGGTCTTCGTTGTCACCAGTAAGTTGAGCGACTAGTCGGCTTGTTCCTGATCGCTGACCATCATGTAGTGGTCTTCCTGGGTACGCTCCAGGCTCAGCTGCCAGTCTGCAAGTACACTTCGTCAGGGACGCTCATTGGACCGACGGGATGCTACAACCTCACACCCGTCTTCTCATGGATCCAGCGCTCGATTATCAGCATCTTCTTGGTTTTCATGATCGCGTTCTTGCCTTTGTTCCTGCAAGGTAGGCCACATGCCGTTTGTGCGGCGACAGCTCACTGATGTTCAAACAGAGCTCATTGAACGTGGTACAGTCAAGGCTATCAAACGTCTAGCGAAGCACTTCGCATCCGCGTCGCCTGCCTTTGAAGTTTTCGCCACGCAGATCTCGTCGCATTCGATTGCCAGTAACCTTATCTTCGGTGGTGCTCGGTACATCGCCACTGGCCGTGGCTTCGCCGTCACCCGAATCAGCTTCAGCATCCTCTACTCGCGTTTCGCAGGCCCCAGCATCTACTTGGGAATGCGCACGCTGATCATGCTGCTCTACGTGACGCTCACGCTCTGGAGCGGCTGGGTCACTTACTTCTGGTTCTCGATCCTGTCACTCTGCATCGCGCCGTTCCTCTTCAACCCTCACCAATTCTCGTTCGCGGACTTCATCATTGACTACAGGTGAGTTTATGGTTGATCTATTCTGTAGTCCTTGCTAATACATTGTTAGGGAATTCTTGCGCTGGATGAACCGCGGCAACTCACGCGCGCATCAGAACTCGTGGATTGGCTATTGTCGTCTGTCGCGCACGATGATCACTGGTTACAAGAAGAAGCGCCTGGGCCACCCGTCCGAGAAGCTTTCGGGCGATACTCCTCGCGCAGGATGGCGCGCTGTCATCTTCTCCGAGGTCGTCTTCCCCGTCATCATGGCCGTTCTCTTCGTCGTCTGCTACATGTTCGTCAAGTCCTTCCCGGACCGCGATGGGCGCCAGCCTGCGAGCCCGCTCATCCGTATCGCGGTCGTCTCCCTGGGTCCGATTGTGTGGAATGCGGCCGTCCTTCTCGTGCAGTTCATGTTCTCGCTGTTCCTGGGTCCGTTCCTGGACACGAAGTACCCCAAGTTCGGTTCGGTCATGGCCTTCCTCGCTCACTCGTTCGGTGTTATTGGAATGATTGCCTTCTTCGAGTTCTTGGTAAGTTTCTATCGTATGATATGGACGGGTCCGTGCTAACGTTATCTGCAGTGGTTCTTGGAGCTGTGGAACGTCTCGCACGCCGTGTTGGGACTCATCGCCGTCATTTTCATCCAGCGCGCTATTCACAAGGTCCTTATTGCTGTGTTCCTCTCCCGAGAGTTCAAGCACGATGAGACGAACCGAGCATGGTGGACCGGCAAGTGGTACGGCCGTGGCCTTGGCACGTACGCGATGTCCCAACCGGCGAGAGAGTTCATTGTCAAGATCATCGAGCTGTCGTTGTGGAGCGGCGACTTCCTGTCTTGCCACTTCCTGCTCTTCCTCTTGACACCGCCGATATTGGTCCCATACATCGACCGCCTGCACTCAACGCTGCTTTGTAAGTTCTCCCAGTTTCGACTTGCTGGATTGTTCTGATGTGGCCCTTCAGTCTGGCTCCGACCATCGAAGCAGATTCGGGCGCCCCTGTACTCGATCAAGCAAAAGCGACAGCGTCGTATGATTGTAAGTACCGCATGGTTTCTTGTCACGACTGTCTGCCTGACTATTATTTCAGGTGATCAAGTACGGCTTTATCTATGTCATCGCCCTAATTATATTTGCAGCATTGATTGCCATACGTAAGTTGCCACTTATGTATTCTCCGAGCAATCACGCTGACGTCTCCGCCCTTAGCCCTCGCGTTCCGACAAGTGCTCCACATCAACTGCACGATATGTCAGAACATCTGAACGGACTATACCTCCAAAACCTTCCTTTCATTCACGATATACTCATATACTTAGACTTATCTGCACTTGTAGCTGTTCCTCATCATCTCATCGTCGGACACTCTCCCATAATCGCCTGTCTTACATAGTACATAACATGCCCACACCCATGACGTCGCGTGTGGAACGGACTCCCTTGCCTTGTAGGTCATCAGTGGCTACGACTATTCTGGACCCTTACTTCCGTCGGACGTCCCCAATTTGCGTTCTGGCTTACGACCCGCCCCGACCTTCTCGTACTTGTATCCGACTGGATAATATTAGCATGATCGTCTGCACTGCTGGCGAACTGCGCGAGTGAAAGATGCTTGTGAGTGAAGCTGCTTGTCTTGGGACTGAGCGGCGGTGAGCGAGAGAGCTTTCGAAGTGTTATTGTTTGTCGCTATTAGGATCAGAAGCCGTCGCCTTCCTGATCTGAATAACTGCCCGGCCGTAGATGCATCGATGAATTCTCGCTGGAGTTAGTCTAGCTGCGCAGTAAAAGGTTGATTTATTTCATACATGCGCTCGTAATCCAGAACAGCGACTCCGAGGAAGCGAGTCTGTCAGCACACTCGACATCACAACCGGCTCAACAGCGTCTCGGTATAGAAACAAGTGAGTTATCCCAAGGAAAGATGAATTAGAATTGGCTATTAACTATTAAGTGCACGGAGCACATCACGCAGTTATCACTATAACCATCAGACATGAGTAACGGCTCAATCAGAGAATGCTGTACATGATTAAGGTTGCAAAGTGAGAGAAGGAACGGATGAGATGTGTGAGTACTTACCAGCTTATTCAAGGTACAATCTTTGCTCCGCACTTCTCTGTACGATGTCTGCCTCGAAACTGAGCTCATGCAGGTCAAAAATCCTTGGCAATAGATCCCAAACCTCGCGACCCTTTGCAATGAAATAGGAGGCAAGCCACTTGCGACATGGGAAGCACATCGCATCCGGCGGAGGAAGGTACCCTCCTTCTTCAAGTGCCCACGCGTGGTGGGCGAATGCGCCCACTGGGTCGTGGGATGGCACGCCACAGGAGAAGTGGAAAGGATCGAAGACCCCGTTCATCCATTCGAGTACAGCCTCCCTGCATTGCCAGACCCCTGGCTCGTCGGCATCAAACTTTGTGCAGGTGCGGATATGCGTCTTGTTCGTGTACCTGTTCACAACGCGGGAGATATCACGGATGCACCTTTCGGCCACGTCATGGAGCCGCTCTCTGCCGGCAATGAGCCTTTGAAATCCGCACCGTCAAGTATACTGAAGTCGGCCGTACGTCTTGAGATGACGCCGAATGCGTTCACGTCGCCTTCGGTATCTTCATCTTCGTTTATACGGAGGGACTTCCTGCGCGCAGCGTGTCTGCGGCTGAGCTCGTAGAACGCCGCGCGAAGGACGGTGGGCACATCTGTCTCTTGCGCGAGTCGAACAACTTGTGCTAGAGTAGACATTCGATAAGGCTTCGACGCAATCGGGATATGTTGGAAGGGCTCACCAGGGTCGGGAATGAGGTCATTTATGTTGTACGGAAGAACTGGATACGAATTCGAACGATTGCTGTCAATTCGATATTGCTCCTTTTCCAAAATAATCCAGCCCTCCGTATAATCGTCCGGCCATTCGTTTTCTAGCGTTTTCCGCAACCGCTCGTACACCTCCGTCATTTGGTACTTGTGCGCGAGCCTCAGAGACCCTGCAATGACTTGCGATGTGTCCGGTCGTGCTCTTGTTCCGTTGGGCAATTCGCTGGAAGTTTGGTCAGGACGCTTGGGGCCAGAGCCTCCTCTTCTGATCACCGAACAAGAGCTCACAGAGAGTAATATAGCAGCCTCAGCAAGTCCCGTACATCTTGCCATCTGTCGTGCGGAAAATCAACGGTGGGAACCCCAGCAACGCTGTTGTTCTGCTGGTCCGGCAGCTGGAACATGCCAGCGAAGACCTCCGACTTGCTCGCGAGGATCGACTTGTGGCATTTGAAGGCGTAGACCGGCCCTTCTCCTGTAATACCTGGTCCCGCGCATACAATGATATTGCCATCGTCAAACCAAATGACCTCGTCTTGGATGAGCTGCTCGCGGACAGGTGTCATTGCCGCGTCCACACGACGCCTCTTAGCGGTGTGATTCAAGTCGTCCTGAGGCATCTGTATCGCGCCTGGCTGCAGCAAATTAAAACGCGATAGTCGTGGTCTGCTGCCAAGGTTACTTGCCTGCAGAAGGGCGGAAATCTTGAGGAGCAAAATTGATAGTAGCGCCGAAATTTTCTGCGCCCCGCGGCTCACCTCGTTCTCAGATCGCTGCCTTTGAATTCGAGGCGCTCCGATGTACCTTTGCGCACTGACCGCAAATAATTATATAGCATGTGCTGACAGACTATCCCCCGTCGTGGGTGGACGGAGAGGGAGAAGACTCAGAGAGAGGGAAGAGAAGACGCTTAAGGGTCAGATCCGATGACATTCCCATATTTGGAATATCAGGCGAATATTATAATTAATGGTCTAACATCGCTAAGCGCCTTATCCTCCCTCCGAGTCTCCCTCCGCCCTCTTCGTCCAGCCCTGTTAAATGGCAGTCTAACCTGATGCTCCTAGAAAAATGAAGAGCTTGAGTCTTGCACAAAGCACGTTTCTGCTGGTTGATTGTCTCACCTTGTCGCTCTGGTATGTACCACGTGTGATTTATTTTATAATTCGATATCCGACACAAAGTGGTAGGTATCTAATCACATTGAAGAATAATATTAAACTGCGGAAAGTGAGGTCTGAATGTAATCCGAATGTGTCGCCTCAGTGAGCGAGACCTATCTCCTGTTCTGCGGTTCTTGGTAGGATGGTCGTGTTGAATCCAAGATCATGCAAATCAAATATTCTCGGTAACAGATCCCAAAGTTCCCGAGCGGTTGCAATCAGGTAGGATGCGAGCCACTTGCAGCACGCAAAGCAAATATTCTCCCGGGAAAGAGAAGATCCCCTTCCTTGAAGACCCCACGCGACTTGAACGAGTGTGCCTATAGGGTCCTGCAGGAGATCTTCATCAGAGCATTCACGAGGATCCAGTGTGTCGTCCAACCACTCGCATAACATTTCCCGGCAATGCCAGACGTCCGCTTCACTGTAGTCGCCCTTTATGCAGTTGCGAACGTGCGTATGCAGACTATTGCTAGCGCGCACAACGCGGGTGAGGTCTTGAAGTCTACGTAGAGCGATGACCTGCAGACGCTCTTTCCCGGCAAGAAGCCTCCGCAGATCTCTGGCGTCCAGTAAGTCGCCGCTAGCCATGGGTCTCGTGATAGTGCCGTCGAAATTCATGTCGCTTTCAGCGCCCTCGTCTTCCATTATATAAAGCGACTTTCGGTGTGCAAGGTGTCTGCGGCTGAGCTCGTAGTATGCCGCACGAAGCACGGTGGGTACGTCTGCCTCTTGCGCAAGTCGTACGACATATGCTAGGATAGGCTCCAGTGAGGTTCGGGACAAAGTGAATCATGGCATGCATAACGAACGAACCTGGATCAGGAATGAAGTCGTTGATATTGTATTTGTTGTCTTGGGCCACACGTTTTCGTCAGCTCTGCGCTCCTCCTTTTCCAGGGGAATCCAGCCCTCCACGAAATCGTCCGGCCAATCGTTTTCGAGGATCTTCCGCAGTTTGTCGTGTATTTCCGTCATCTGGTAATTGTGCACGAGCCTCAGAGGACCAGCAATGATATTCGAGACGTCCGGTCGTGCTCGCGCTCTATTCGGCAGCTCCCTGTGAACTTCGGTGAGAACACGGAGCTTTCCAGCAGTCTGTGTCGAAAAAGGGCTCACAGAGAGTAACACAGTAGCCTCAACAAGTCCCGCACATCTTCCCAGCTGTCATGCGGGAAATCAACGGTGGGGACCCCAGCAACGGTGTTGTTCTGCTGGTCCGGCAGCTGGAACATGCCGGCGAAGACCTCAGACTTGCTGGCGAGAATCGACTTGTGGCATTTGAAGGCGTGGACCGGCCCGTCTCCTGTAGTCCCTGGCCCTGCGCAAACAATGATATTGCCGTCATCGAACCAAATAATCTCGTCCTGGATGAGCTGTCGGCTGTGATGCTCGAGGAAGCCTGGTGCAGCTTGTGCTCCCTCATCCACTCGGCGCCTCTTGACGGTATGAGTCCAGTCGTCCTTGGACATGTTTGTACACGGCCGCTGCTAGCTATACGACAATTGCGCGTGTTTATCTCCCGAAGTTAGTGGCCAGTGTAAGGTTGTTGGAAGAAACAGCAGATTCTAGCGTCGACACTCAGTTCAAGGCGGCCTCTGAGGCGCTCTGAGGCGCCCTTGTGCTACATTGACAACTAATTCCGTCCCTGTACATACGCAAAAGTAGCGATGCGAGATTGTACATTGGTAGCAGCATTTTAGTGAAAACGCTACGTTACATTAGTACAAAGTCTGGTGAGATTACTGACTTGTGGCTAATCGTCTACGGATATAACAGATATGGTTAGGCTCCTATGACGGTGAAGAACATGCAGGAACTGCATGGATAATTGGTGTGGTCTGCTCCGGCCTATGCAAACATCCGTGAGCTACGGAGCTAGGGGAAGAGCTGACACGTTGAAGGAAGCCAGGTATAAGGGCAATATTCGAGCCAATGCTGTAGAAGCCACCACCGGCATTGATCCTTGCGGCCGCCACGACGCGAAAGGCACACCCAAGCAAACTTGCAAGGGCTGTGAACGCATTCGGGTTGTGGTGCAGCAGGCTCAAGCCGAAAGGGCTCCTACAGCGCAGTCGAAATGGGGAGTGAGCGAAGTGGAGATGAAACTGAGCGGCGGATGGACTCACCTCGACTTGCACCGCGGCTTTTTATACCTCTGCGCGCTGGCGCCGTGGAACCGCAGACGGCAGGGCATTGGCTCGCCCGGGCTCGCCACAGCACAGCTCCCGTTGTCCACTCACATGCAGCCAGCGTGGCGCGATCAGGAACTGAAGCTGGAAGCGAGCATAGACTGAATGGGCGGGTACAAAATCTTCTGGCCGCGGAAACCATGGGTCGGCCGGGGCGTGCCGCTGAGTGCTTGTCAGTTAGGCATCCGCGATGGCTTGCTGGTTGTGCCGCCACTGCCGCCACTGTATACGCGTGACAGCCAGACCAGGCATGCAGGAGTGCCTGAAACCTAGTTGGCAGGCTAAGGCAAGGCACACTGTGGCTTCCCGGCTTTCATTGTTCGTGGCAGAAACTGTCGTGTCGCAATGAAACCGTAGGGATTGTTGAGATGACGTAAAGCTGCAACGCACCGCACGGATGGGTGGATGCGGGAAGGCCACAGCAGCGCAACGGAATTAATGCCCAAGACCGGAAAGCGCAAAGCAACGGGACTTACCGAGGCGATACTGCGCACCCGGAGCGATCTGGTGGACGTAATGCCCGCTTGCAGTAGCTTAGTAGACTGACATTTGGAGCGAGAGCGCGAGTAAAATCAAGCGAACGTTGCGAAGAGCCTGCGCTTTGAGGGTGCATCTGATGGAGGGCATGAGGCTAGCAAACCTTGCATACCACCGACGTTGTATGTATCGAAGCAACTCATCACCAACAAACTGATAAGCTAAGTCATTCATGGGTAGACTCACATCGGCTCCAGTCGGCCCGACCAGGGGCATATGAATGTTCATCACTCGAACTGTCCAGTAAGCTCAAACGCTGTGCTTTCCCCCATCGGTCGTTCTTTTCGGCGACAAATGAGGTCAGACAGATACGACGTCATACCGTAAGGCGGACATAGTAGATGGAGAAAAGAACACTTCAACTCACCCGTTTACCATGAGGCTATGAGACGAAACGACCAGCTTCAGCCTTTGCGGTGATTGCGGACTGCGATGCAGATCCAAGCATGAGACAACGAAGCGAGAGAGCTCCAAGGGAAGTATTTCGCATCGTCATCACGCACCGATTGTACGCATTGTCCAGAAAACATGCTGGTGGCGTTAATAAGCTTATTCGGAACTGGGTTCGAAGTTAAGGTGATTGTTGGCAGACACGGGGTCGGCGGCCGGCTTGGCGCAGCCCATAAACATCCTTGAAAAGAATTTGCTTGTATGACACCGTCACATGCGGCAAGGGATGACTGTGCAGCTTCCTACACAGACACAAGGAGCTTGTATGTCAGTCAACATGACTCCACGGTGAGAGTGGAGGCCCCTACCGCGATCCACTTGGGCACCTGCATAGGTTCCGATTCACAGCCGAATGTGAAAAAGCCGCATGTCGGAAAACATTAGTACTGCACAAACAAACACGGCGGTCCTCACCTTTCACCGCCGATTGCATTATCCCCTTTCTCAAACCCTCACGAGTGTCCGTGCCGCGTATGACGCCAGCTTGCATTGCGAATCTGCTCGATGAGGCCTAACATCGCCGTATCCCGCTGCCTGGTGTATGCAGCATGGCGGCGTCCCGCTTCCGTACATCTTCCACTTCTCCTCGTGGCCGCATATATGGACCAAAGAGCACGCCGGCGAGCGCATGTTGGTTCAACCATGGTTTTGAGTTGTAAGATGGCCTTCTATAGTAGCATCTCATCGGTGGCGTCCTCTAGAATGGCGTGCTGCAATGGCTGCGACAGGTCAGGCTTTGTTGCCCTTCAGCCTTGAGCCTATGATCATCGGTCATCTGAGGCTCGATAGCATTTGGAACGAGATGTGGCGCACCTTTACGTAGCCTTGAGCAAGTCAAAACACTATCTGCACAACGCAAGTGGGCCTCTGACCAGACTTCTCCTTCGGCGAAGGCGTCATGGCCTAAGCTGCCAACCGTGATGCGTGGGACAGCGAATCCGAATGTTGAGGACCAATGTAAGAGTAGAGAGCTACACGAGGGGCTATCGTTGCTCTGTGAGTGGCTTGGTGGGCCTAACGACGTATCCGTAGTCCACGCAGGTTGTCCCGCCGTTTCTCTGTCTTGGGGAGACTAAGTAGTTGTGAGGAAGTGGAGAGAGCTGTCGCAATTCACAAATAGCGGTCCTACATCGTGATAAGCAGTAAAATAAGCAATTTTCAGCCCGCACCGACGCATAATACAGCTGCTTATTAGTATTCATTCTCGATGGTTGAGGGATTGTAGCAGAGCGACGCTGCGTACTAAGCGCCTTGACGCGGCTCTGAGTCTGAGCACACTGATGCGCTTGATGCGCCATCAGTTTCTGTATAGCTCACGAGGCGCCCTCGAGGGACGGTTACCGGCGACCGCGTCTGCTTAACTTACTTACTTACTTGCTTTATTTATTTTCTTTGAGAACTAAGCTGCAGTCTCTTTGCGTTTAGAATTTCAGATCAATTAAACCAGTACTACTCCCGACTACTTAGTGATTCTATAACCTCTGGCCCCGGTACTGAGAGTTTAGGTTAACGTTCACCGCAGTAAAGGCTAGGTTGGTATGCCATGCGTATGACGGCCTCCAAGGACTAGCACCTGATTCAACACGGATCTCTCATAGGTTGTTGGAACCGATCAGTGCATGCGCCGCCGGGAACAAGGTCGAAAAGACAAAGTACGAGTATTGGGCTACCTAGCAAGGTGCCGGCCTCACGCCGTTGGGTTAATGGAGGGATCAAGCTCGGGAGAGTTCAGCGAACATCGTCAATTGAAGCTGGTCATACAAGGCAATACATGGCAAGTTGCTATCTTTCCCTCTTCACATCTGATATTTGTCTCCTTCGTAGTGAGCGAGTATGAGAGAGCTGGCTCCGAAATCAGAGTCATTGCCATAGGTTCAAACCGCAAACGACAATTTACTCACCTCTTAAGGCATCTTGAAGAACTTAACAGTGATCGTGCCCAGGGCGCCGCTGTTCAGGTTCTCACCCGAGGAGTCGACCATCCACTTGGAGTTCGACCCGGAGACCGTCCAGGTGTTGGTCTTCGAGCCCCATGGGCACGACCAGTAGAACGAACGCACGAGCGCACCGCCCTCCTCGTAGATGTCGAACGAGCCCTCGGTGCCGGACGACGCGTCAGAGCGGCCGCACGAGTTGATCTTGAACTCGCCGCCGCCAGGGGCGATCTTGTACCCCTCGATCTCGGACTTCCAGTCCTCGATCTCAGCATCCTTGTTGCCTGCAAACAGAAGGCGGCCGTGAGCGAAATGAGAAGGGGTAAGGGGCAGTGAACGCACCGTCTCTGTAGAACTTGCCCCAGCTGAGGACAACGTTCTTGACGACGAGGGTGCCGTTGGGGCTGACGTTCTGGAGAACGATGGTGACCCATTGAGCGTAAGCCATTGCAAAATATGTGCGATTAGAGTGGTGTTGGTAGAGTGTGTGGTGCGAGACCGATTTACGGGAATAACGACCTGGAGAGCGGGGTTTTATAGCTGAAAGAAAGCGCTCACTCCATGGCTATCGCCAGAAGGCGTTGTATACCATCCACGCAAGAATCTGTTCGGTGGGGTAGGAAATGTAAATGAAAGTAGTTAGCGAGCCGGGGAAGGCACATTGCCGAATAGAGCGCCATAGCCCCCGACGTAAAACATTCCGGGTCGCCGTACGAGGCCCATCTCCAGAAGCGGCGGCTGACCATAACCATGACATGTCGAATGCAGGATACCGACAAAGGGCGTAAACGCACCGTCGCCACCCCAAGGCATGGCCGCTTGGATGGAGTTCGGCGACATCGCTTGCCCGCCCCGTTCCTAGAATGAACGAAAATAACAATGCCTGACAGCGGCATGTTGCTTCGAGCTATTGTCTTGGATTAACCGCTACTGCACGACAGGTTAAATGATGTCGCTTACCATGACTTCAATGACAGTGCACTCGCAGAGCTCCCATCTCGCAGGCACCGTCCATGGCTTACGATGCTGAGTTACAATTATCTCCATTACTAGCAGTGCCGCCGTCAGCTGGTCAGGTCTGGACGCATTTTTTTAATGGACGGCGATATCATAACAGCGATGAACGTGGGGTGTGGTGCTGAGGGAGCATGTAATCGACATTGCCGATGGGAATGAGTTTAGTCAATACGGAAATTCACAATGGCGCACCTTGAGGTAGCCCGAAGGAGCTGGAGTAAGTCATTTGTCAATACGAGTCAGTTCTCCTTTGCACCAACATCGAAGAATGCCCTGTCCGTATACTCCAGGGAAATTCGTTAAGGCTTCGCTTTGCCATTTGAGAGCCTCCTTCGTGTCTACGCCGTAAATACCAGCGTGGGCGTCGCGATTGTACCTCTCGCTGCTCGTCAGCTGTAGTGCGCGTCGATCAACTCCGACGATACGTAGTGATGAGATCTCATGGAGAGCACTGTCCAGGCCGGCCCATGCTGTCGGTGGAGGTTCTTGTGCGTCGGAAGACTTCCAGAAGTTTAGGAAGAGCGTTACAAGACTCTTTCCTACGCATTGCGAGAAGAGTTCGAGGAGCGACTCTATGCTCTCTGGGTCGAATGGGATATCCAGTATCAACGTTCTATGACTCTTCATGCCGGGAATCATAGAGGTCACTATGGTAGAAATAAGCCCTAAAACGCTGAGCGCGAGGGAAGCAGTCCTGGCTTACGAGGAATCCCACGCATATGTTCTGTTAAGAACTAAAGGTTGAGAATTTCGAGTGTGTTAACGGACTCCGTTAGGGTGTAGGAAATGCTCATAAACTGCTCGGGGTCCAGAATTGGGAATTGAAAGACTGCTTGCTGGAGCGCGCTCGCCCTTCCAGACTTCGCAAGCCAGCGAAGAAAAGACAACGACCGCCCGTCTACATTCCAGGGAGTCGTTGCGTTAATGAGAAGATGCAGCAAGCATATTCAATGGGAGCGAGCTGAAGGAGATACACGCACAGCTGGCGCAACTTGACTCTACAACGGTTCGAAAAGCAATATCTTCGTCAGGTTCTTGAGAGAGGATATCAGCCTCCGTAAGTCATTGACAGACTCGATCACTATGTCACGTAGCAAAAATTGGGTCACGGCCGCAAACTGGCGCATCGCAAGAAAAAAAGGCCGGCGCAGGGTGAAACCAGCGGTTTTGAAGAGCCAGTGCGCCGAGTCTGGGCAGTGACATGGGAAATTGCAAGGGTACGGCGTTGATCCAAGGGGGAAAAGGACCGCTGCGCGGCCGCAGATCGCCTCGACAGCGCCGTACTTATCTCTAACAGAGGTCAGAGTTACGGCCGAGGAACGCCAGGAACTTGTCCGTCAGCGCCCTTCTGTTCATCGCAGAGTCCATGTCGATCCCGACATTGCAGAACATATGGTATTGACTTCGGGGAAGCCAGGCATGTCAGATCAGTGCGCATGCCGATGGTGCTTTCAAGACGATAGGCTGCCACTGCCATTCGAGAAGGGGCTTCCGGTCGGCCACGCAGTCGATGATGCGCTCACAGACCCCTAAACATTTATTGAGTGTTTAAAGCTTTGATAATGCGGGTATTCCAGCGACCTCAATACTCACCATGTGCCTTTGACGCGGAAATGGCCTACGGTCTACCCGACTCCCACAAGTTCATGAGCGGGTCAAGGACCAAGGTCGGCGGGGATTTGTCCTGCTATAAGACTGTGTTTTCTTTCCTTATATGTACCCAGTCAAGCACCATGTTAGCGCTCTTCACTGGCAGAAGTAAGAGCTGGAGATGGTTCTGTCTGCAAGCTTCATAGTCAACGTTGACGTTGAACGTTGAAGGATCGCAGCAAAGCGGTGTTGACGGGCGCCTGTGCCGTATCCCGCGCTACTACGCCTGATGCGCTTTGACTGATGCGCCATCACAACCCCTGGCTCTTCAAAGTTTACTGAGCACTCACGTTCCATACTCTACCACTGCACCACATCTTCTTAGACTCCAGCCATATCTCTGAAACTGTGTACAACCGTGAAATTTCTCACAGGTAAGATCCTCGACAACGGCACACCATCCACGCACACGATTGCTGCACCTAGTCTGTTTTCTGACGCGTGGGCCTTAAGCACTAGTCCCATATATGGCGATTCTCGCTCGATTTGGATATATTAGTCATCAAGCGCCTTTCCCTCGCTCTGCTGCCTCTGTCACCGGAGAAGACGACGATGCTGTGACAAGACACTGACGAGCCTCCGCATATCATACAACAACATAGGAACCACCTTCAATAGGTACACCTTTGTCTCTTTTTCTGCAGCACTTGACTGAAAACCACTGCTCAGGCAGGCCCCGGACGCAGGGCATCGGTTGGGCATCGGCCTCTCCCACGCCTTGGTTAGCGTTTCAGCCTGGAGCTTCACAGCACACGTTCAACAACAATTAAATACCTTTAGAGATGTCTGTATTAGCCTCTTACTTATCCCAAATAAACACTTCTACACCGGGCAAGACCACATAGTTCTGGATGGTTTGATTAATCACTAGACCAGGCGCAGTGAAGCGAATGGCAATTCTTATCCCTTCTGGTAAGTTCCAGAGGGGTATATGTTATTGAGAAAACATATGTGTACAAGTAGGCACGCAGAACGCGAGTGCAGTGGGATGTTGTACGGTCCTTTACGCGTTGAACATCGCGTTGTTTGGTGTTGCTTGGCCTCTGTGTAAGCGGCATGTCGGCTGATGGCGGACTAGTGCCTAAGACCCCCGGTTGAAAAAGCAGACGTCAGACAGACGACCGTCCGTCACATCTGAGTCTGTCTACTCTGCCTAGGGAGACTAGCTGCACCTGGAAATGCTGTGGCCGAGAACCATGGACATAAGACCAGGGCTGTCCTCACACGGGTATGTAATCCGTAGCTATTGCGCAACCAACATACTTATCAAGGGGCTCTGCACAGCTTCCAAGTACACATTACACCTTATTAGGGTGCCTAATATCACATACAACTGGTAGTCTTGGTGTATCTTGAGGTTCTCAACCGCTCGAGTCACTGCCATAGCGCTCTGCCGGGAGCGACAATGAACCAACTGAGCCAACCGAGTGGTTCAGGGTCCTCGATGCAGTATAAAGGTCGCCATGATCCCTCCGTACGCACAAGAAGGCCTGACCTCACGCCCACACCAGACGAACCCTTTCACACCGAAACATGCGTCGTTATTTGAGCATTCGGCGCTCCAGCACCGCCCAGCCTGAAGCCTTCTCTGAGAAGAATCGGGAGTCGTCAGAGGCTGATACCAATGGAACTGAGAGGAATGCCTCAACGACGGCGTTGTTGACCCCTTCTGCACCTCTTCTGCCGCCTAACCTCAAGGTCAAGCGGGTCGATTACTACTACAGTCGGTGGTCGAAGTCATGGAAGTACAAGAACATGGGCGAGAAGGTAACACCAGAGACGCTTCCAGTCGGCGCTGCCAACGGAAACGACCCCTGGCAGTCTTTCTGCTTCGTTGTCGTGCGGACATTCCCTCGGAAACAGATCAATGAGGAGGTAGAACCGACCTTTCAGATCATTGTGAAGAGCCCGTATCTTCTGCAGGCATGCGAGGAAGTTATGCAAACTATCCCGGGATTGTCGTGGAATGCGGAGCCATTGCAAGTGAGCATACCCTTCGGCTAATCGTTGGACACTCACTGACCTGGAACGATTCACCGTAGCTCGACCCTCAGATGTTGATTGCGTTCCTGCCGCTGTTTGAGGAATACCATGCGCAATTGAAGGCGAAGAAGAACCGCTCGCAGGAGGAAACGTACAAGATGTCTTCCGTCGTTATCCTCGTCGACTACCTCCACAAGGACTATAGCAACACGATATCGACGATCAAGCGGCTGACCTCTCACGGCGAGATCACATTCGACTTGCTGTATGCTGTCATGGTTCCCCGCTCTACTCTTGTCACCACCTGTCCCATCACTGGCGAGCCGCGGGCGATCCAGCTCATCTCCGCGACGAAGGTGGTGAGCGCCATGGGCATGGCGTTTTACGACTTACTTTGCGAGAGTGTCGACGCCGTGGACGACCCGAATCTTGACCGGAACTCGATGATGAATGGCTCCGCGGACGCCGAGGTGGCTAAGGCTGGAGGCGGCAGGACCTGCGGACGGGTCGCTAACAGAGTTCTCATCCCTTAAGTTCGAGGGAACGCTCAAGATCAATGAGCTGAACACATACCCCATCAAGTACCATGCGAACGAAGAGGAACTCAGGAGGCGCTTGGTTACTCGAGGACGGAAGTGGCACTCGTACCGCGGTGTCCACCATGTCCAGTACAAAGGTCAAGCCGCGTTGGTGACGGGTACCGGTTCGTGCAAGCGGATTATCAAGTACAATGTGAGTATATGCTACAGGATCGGTCGCGTAGATTGGGCTAACAAAGCTGGCGTAGGTCAATTCGCGGGTCATGATTGATCGACCCAACTTCCGTCGTCTCAATCCCAACTACGAGATGCCCACCATCAAGCAGGAGTCCGCGCAAAATCCTCAATTCGGTCAATCCTTTGACCCGACTGTCAGCGAGCCCAGTGAGTTTCTGTTTGGTATGCGTTGTGTATTTGCCCTTATATGCTGTACGGTAAACAGACCGGGGGGTTCCAACCTTAAGCGTTCAAGCGAACACTTCGCAGAAAGTGGT
>JAKOGH010000206.1:0-68645 GCA_024811115.1 Terana coerulea
CGAAAGGAAGGGCTTTGTTTCGTGCCATCGGAAAGGACACTGTCGCGCGACTGCCCTCTGCCGAAGCAACCTCGTCAGGTGCTGGCGTCTCCACGGACCTTCCGATGAGAAGGACAATAAGCCCAAGCCGTCGTCGTCGCTCAAGCTGATCCGTTCTCGATGGAATAGAGGAACGCATTCGCGTGGTCGAATCCTCATTCATGAAACTTCTCGGGTTTTCGAAGCGGCTCAAGCGAAAGCACAGACATGAAGAGCCTAGAAACATTTCTCAACTACTGTTGTACCATAGTGTTAGACAAGTCATCGCAATGTTATTCTGAAGGGGCGTCTGCTGAGCAGCGTGGCGGTTCAACACCGTGCTTAATTCCCGTTCATTATCGGAAAACACGTCTGCACCAATAGTAGAGAAAAAACCTGTGCCAAAACCCAAATGGGTAAGAGAAGTTCCATGGACTCGGCGTGGATCCATCAGTGGACCACGTCACGATGCCGAAGCGGCTGTTAAGATTCTGGAAGGATGGGTGCATGCAAAGCGTTAGGTAGATGCCATGCTAGCACGCACCCAAAATATTGCTTCTATGTCATAACGAAGCAACTATATACCTTTCAGAATTAAAAAGCCGCCCGAGATACATCCGAGGCCGAAAAGGCAATCAGATTGATGTCCCAATGATCGTCACTACATTGGACTCTTGAATCCTTTTGGTAAAGCTCTATAGACTCTGGATGCACTAGATCATCGATCGATCAGACATTTGTACAGGAACATGGCATTGCCACAATCAAATTGCCTGTTCCAATCCCAATGTACAACCGACGGCAGTTATAATGTCGGAGGTCCGATCACCAAATGTGTCGATCTTAGAGTTAAGATCTAGGATCACGTGGAACAAATGTCATTCGCTGTCACAAACCTCGGGAATACTACCATTTTCCTCGGTTATGAGTGGTTGGAATTACACAACCCATCAATCAACTAGAAAGATCGCACACTCAGTTCGATAGATGTCCAGCCACCTGTGATTACGTACAACGCCTAATTGGCATTGAGGATGACGAACATGAAATCCCGAATGATCAGGAGGCTCATCTTGAGGAGGGAATAAATCTTTGTTTTCGACTGGCAGCGCTACGTCGCGAACAGGTGGTGCTCACATCCACGCTAAAACTAACGTGGCTATGGATCTGGCAATCGAAGAAAATGCAAGGAAAGCAAAGAAACCTTTCGAGGAACTCGTCCCTGAGTACTATCACGAATACAAGGACGTCTTTGCTAAAGAAAACTTCGATTCACTGCCAGAACAACGCCCGTGGGATCACACGATTGAGCTAACACTAGGCGCTACGCCGATGGGAGGGAAATCGTACCCTCACACGCTAGATGAACAGAAAGCGCTAGATGACTTTTTTAGAAGAGAGCCTTCGATCCGGACGTATCTGTCCTTCTAAGTCACCCTGGGCAGCTCCGTTCTTCTTTGTCAAAAAGAAAGATGGCTCGCTTTGACCTGTACAGGACTACCGCAAGCTTAACGATTTAACCATCAAGAATCGTTACCCACTTCCCTTTGATCCAGGAACTGGTAGACAAGCTGAAAGGATCCAAGTACTTCACGAAGTTAGACGTCAGATGAGGCTACAACAACATTCGGATCAAGGAAGGCGGCGAAGAGAAAGCGGCGTTCATCACAAACTGCGGACTCTTCGAACCCCTAGTCATGTTCTTCGGTCTCACCAATTCACCAGCCACGTTCCGAGACAATGATGAACAATATCTTCCGAGATCTGATTCAGGAAGGACACGTGATGGTCTACATTGACGACATCATGATCTATACCAGGACCTGGAAGAACATTGCCGCATTGTGCAGCGAGTTCTGAGCGTGATGCGAGAACACCGGCTGTACCTCAAGGCAGAGAAGTGCGAATTCGAACGGCTTGAGACCAAGTACCTCGGCATGATCATCTCCGAAGGACAAGTCCAGATGAATCCAGTCAAAGTAGAAGGCGTCAGGAGATGGCCGAAGCCCACGTGCAAACGGGACATTCAGGCGTTCCTCGGCTTTACCAACTTCTACCCGGCGATTCATCAAAGACTTCGGCAAGATCGCTGAAGCCACTCACCTCCCTCACTGGCAATGCCCCATTCGTATGGAACCCCGAGCAAGCTGAAGCCTTGAAGAACTCAAAAACCGCATCTGTTCCGCCCCAGTCCTAGCAATGCCCACGGACGAGGACAAGTTCCGGGTGAATGTGACGCTTCAGACTTTGCCTACGGTGCAACCCTTGAGCAACACCAGGATGGCAAATGGAAACCTGTCGCATTCCTCTCCAAAGCGTTCACAGCCACCGAGCGCAACTACGAGATCTACGATAAGGAACTCATGTCCATCATGTCGGCACTTGACGAATGGCGCCAGTACCTAATGGGCGCTCGGCAGGACTTCGAGATCTGGACAGATCACAAGAACCTGGAGTACTTCCGGAAGCCGCAGAAGCTAAACTGACGGCAAGTGCGATGGTGTGCCGAACTTGCCAAATATCATTTCCTGCTTCAGCACAAACCCGGTCGGACCAACAGAAAGGCAGATGGACTTTCACGACAGTCTGGATATGAGAATGGAAAGGACGATAACGCAGACATTGTAGTATTAAAACCAGAACATTTTTGCGAACTATCTCTACGTAGTATAGATCAGCACATGCTTGATGGACCAGCTATGGAGTGGCTCGTAGATATTAAAAACACAAAGCCAATAAGGACAAAGTAGTTACGATAGCGCTAGCAAAGAAGGAGACAGGCTGGAAGGAAGATGAAGAGGGATTGGTTACTTGGAAAGATCGGATCTACATCCCGTACACCGGAAACTTCAGCGAACAGATCATCAAGCATCACCACGACTCGTACCTCATCGGACACCCGGGCCAATACAAGACCCACGAGTTGATCACGCGCAACTACTGGTGGCCACGCATCCACGGAGACATTAGGAAGTACGTCAAAGGATGTGTCAACTGCCAGAAGACCAAAGTTCACATCGGATCCAAACTCGGTCCGCTCCATCCGAATGAAATCGCCTCTCGACCCTAGGAGATCATTTCTGTTGACAAGATTGGTCCACTCCCTCCGTCACTAGGATTTGATGCCATCATCGTGATTGTCTGTATGTTCTCCAAACAGATAATCTGCATCCTCTCCACCATCGAGCTTAACGCGCGAAGGATGGAGTAAAATCCTGCGTGACCATGTTGTCACCCATCACAGCATCCCCTGGAAGATTGTTAGCGATCAAGGGGTAGAATTCAAGAACGAGTACATATCCGAACTTTATAAGTCTCTGGGAATCGAAGCCAATGCCTCTACGGCCTATCACCTGCAGACCGACGGTCAGACGGAATGGATTAATGCCGAAGTTGAACAGTACCTCCAACTCTTCATCAACTACCGCCAATCTGATTGGGCCGAGTGGCTACCCTCGCATCATTCTCGTACAATAACAAGGTCAATAGCTCCACCGAACAAACACCATTCTTTGTCAACAAGGGTTACCACCCTAACTCCGGGAAATGAACCTTAGCGGAGTAAGAAGGAGACCGTGAGAGACTTTGTGGATCAAATGAAATCAATACGAAAAGAAACACAAGCAGCCATTGGATTAGCACAGGAAACAATGAAGTGCTTCCATGACCGACGGAAAGGAAAGACATACGTGAATACAAGCGAGGAGACCTCGTATGGCTTGAAGGGACTAATATCACTACTGATCGACTGATGAAGAAGCTCGACAACAAGTGCTACGGCTCGTTCAAAGTCAAACAAAAACATAGCGCCTCCACTTACGAGCTTGAACTTCCTAAAGCTTGGAGAAAGATCTACCCCGCGGTCAGTGAGATGTGGCGCTCACCGTTTCGAGAACCCTCCTACGAATCCCAGGCACGTGAACCGGAAGTACCTGATCTGATCAATGGTCAAGAAGAACACGAAGTTGAGGAGATTCTAGACACCAAGTTAGACAAAGGGGTTTTCAAATACAAGGTTTTATGGAAGCACGAAACCGGTCTGTGCAAGTACACCTGAGAACCGCGATCCAACCTTACCCACTGTCAAGATCTCATCAATGCTTTCTACAAGCGTGTACCAGGCGCCCCTCGTTCGTTGACTATTCGAATTCCCCTATCGCATTCCGCCCCAATGTCAATCAGTTCATCGGATATATCGGTTCTAGGCTATATAATTGGGAAATAGGTCGTACAAATAGAGATGCCGAGTTCTATAGATTACGCGGACGTGATCCTTAGAGAGGGGGTTATGTCATGAACTTCTGGGCGTCTCTAGGGTATTCTTTTCATTTCCATTGTCTTCTACCCCTATCTATTGTTCTCTCATCGATACCGAGGTTTCCGTATGTTTCTCTATTGTTCTGGACCACTCTAGTACATACACGAGGATACTAAGTGGTACTGTACAGTTTAGGATTACACATGTATAAGTAGCTACCGTCTGCAACAGAGAAAGCCAGTCTTGAGCTGGTCTGTTCCCCAGCTAGTTACTTGGAGACTGCACCACTAGTTCCGTCCCAGTTGAGAGCGTCGCACCTGGTACAGTTGTACTAGTTGTTGTTGACAGCTGTAATGTCCAGAACACGTCGGACGGCTGATGAGTTTGGCACCGTGATCTCGTAGGCTAGCTGCAGTTCCCTTTCTTGTCACAAGGAATATAGTCCATGTTCTTCATCGCGGCCGTCACGCGGTTTGGCCACCGCTTGGACTTCTCCGCCAGTTTGGGCCAGCCATGAATAGTCTGCTTGCGGCTCGTCGTATCCAAGTCATCCTTTGCATGCATGGCTACAGGTATAAATTGTTTTCTGCTCTACGCCCGGCTTTCAAGATCAGCGTGCATTGGATCTTTTCGAAGGTACTACATGTCACGTTTAATACCTAACATTGTGTATGAGTCCAAAGTTAACTCATTGGGAATTGCAAATGTGACGATCCAAATTCTTTTTCTGCGCTGGTCGCGCAAATACAGCCTGCATAGAAACAATGCCATTTTTCTAGACGACGCATGAGACAAGGAGTGAAGTGGAGACAAGCTGGACGTGGGATTAGCAAGATATTCTTCGCCACAGTGCAGGTAAGGAATCTACAAGGTCTGTAAGTCGAGGGCGTTAGAAAACACTACATTCTATCATACCACATGCCCAGAGGGATAAGGGTTCTTGTTTGGGTGCTCTTTAATGTCACATTTGTGGGCAATCCTCATCCATTGAACGGCTCTCTACCATATACCCTTGCTACCGATGAATGTGTCACAGTAAATCTTCCATCTTCATGTTATGGTGCCCTTCTTTGGTCTGCAGTCAGTTGCATGTAGTGATAGGCAGGGTTTGCAAACCCTTGGAGGGTTAAGGGTAAGGATATAGAGGGTAAGGGTAAGGGTTAGGAACAGTTAACCCTTGTCTGGCAGGGGTCTGCATTCAAATAGCAGATGTGTTGCTAGATAGAGCTGCAAGTATTGTGAGTGCTTTTACATCAATGCAAGCTACTCAAATAGAAGGCTGACATTATAATTGAAAAAAAGCACTCAAAGCCCCATTTTCTGCCTATTTTGGCAAGGGTTTGAAGGGTAACCCCAACCTTACCCTTCATGAGGGTAAGAGTTTTGAAGAGTAAGGGTAAGGGTTAGCCTCTAAGCATGGAGGGTTTACCCTTGCCAATCACTAGTTGCATGATCAATGATAATCATAAGAGACAGGGAAGATTACTGACAGCGAGTATGGCTTTTGTGTTGTGGCCCGGGTCATCTGAGCAAATTTTTGAAGAAGGAGGCACATAAGTTTAAGTTCTGCCCAGCCACCGTGACTGCGGGACCCTGGATGGGAAGAGTTTGAAATGCCCACTATACTTCTGTTCCTAGAACCCATAGGGTACGCCTTTATCACCGGACATTTTGCACATGAAGCAATCACCCATAGGCAGGCGGTGTTGCATCCAACTGAGATGAGACAAGCCCAGGCTTTGAGAAGAACACTGTGCAGATCTCTCAGCAGGCTGGGCTTTGCTGAGCAGAGTCTCTGTAGGGTGCGCATATATGGGATGACTATATGCATTATGAGTGTGGGTAGCAGGAGCAATATATACTGGTCCTTGAATTGTGACCCTCAAATGGCGGCGACTCCCATCACAATGAGGGTTGTGGTTCCCAAGGCTTATTCTGCGGCTGGGTCATCAATCATCAGCACTGGGTCTCTATCTCCCTCAGCGGTCGTCTTAACAGTGCTTAGGCATCTCAAAATAAATGACCCCAGTGAAGGACAGCTCCCCTTAAACAAGCCGCTGGGATACAAAACGAGACTAGAGTTGTGCTAGAACAAGGCCATTAGTCTTCCACTAAATGGCGGGCCTCACATCAGGAAATGCCTAAATGTCTGTAGTTCTGGGTGTTCTATGTCGGGGTTTGTAGCGTGGGTAGTGATGGCGCGTGGCGCTGTAGATCTCCATAGTGCTGTGTAGCTGTGTTACTGAAGTATGTAGCAACATGTAATAACTGTAGCATAGGTTACTATACAGTGATGAATTCCGCAAGTGTTTAAAAATCGTGGAGTTTGTAAGTTATCAACTGGACACTCACCTTGTCCATAAGGAGATGCGCGTATAGCTTGTAGGCCCTTTATAGTGCACTATATTGCAAACTGACCGTATAAGCCAAGGTGCTGTCAAAATGTGAGAGAAGCAGCGGGAAAAATGGTGAGGGCATGAGGGGAAAGATGGTGACACATCTGCACAAGTGGGATGTCGATGTTATACAATGCTGAGCTTGTGTCAAATACTAGAGCTGGCTAGATCCCAGTGCTGGCTAGATCCCAGCGCTTGAGTGGGACATTCACGCAGAACAAGTACTCAGAAGCCTGCCCTAAATCTTGTCTCAGCTAAGAGTGCCGTAGTCAGTTGCTGTCTGCTTCATTTCCTACCTCCTACCACCATGCATGCCTAGTGTCGCTTACACTGTCCCTCCTGCCAAAAGCATTCCATAAATTGGATTGCTATTGTCACTTAATGTAAGCTTGACACACTACTTGTTTAAGAGCAGCCCTCTGACCCCTGCAAGCTTGTTGCTTTGACAATGCGTTGCTCAGAGTGCGTATGTGGCTGGGACATGTAGTAGGGACCTAGGAGTATGACCTTCTCAGTAAGCCTCTCTTTGGTGCCCATCGTGTTGCTAACTAACATTGGCTTGTTCTTTTGGTGCTCGTAGGTAAACACATACCTTGAAACTGCAGCACTGACGTGCCCAATCACGTTGGCCAGGTTGAGCACAGTGGGTGCATTGACTTGGGTCCACCACTGCTTGAGTTGAAAGATGTACTCAAGGTGCGCTCGTGTCTATGCTGACACCCCACTAACTAATGGACGGCGTGCGCAGATCCCATCACTGACATCAGGGGCGCAGCCTCAGCACTGAGGACCTCCTCCCGCCATCGCCCTCCTTCATGCATGCTGTTCGCGAAAGCTGTCGCCAAGTATGCCTATGGATAGCATGCAGCTCTGCCCACGGGTGCTGCTATTTGGAAATGTGTCTGTGCCCTTGAAGTCCCTCACTTCACTCTCCTCTGTGCAGAGCTAACTTGGTAGTCAGCCCACGCCAGACTGCTTTTGCAATGCAATCGTGTGGAGCTCGGGCAGTTGCAGCCAAGTCACACATAGCTATAGAGGTATTGATATGCCTCATGTATGTAAATCATGTGTATGTACCGCATTAGATACTGGGAATGCAAGTTTTTGAATGCTATCCATACTACTGGACTGTTCTGAGTGCAAATCAGTGCTGAATTATGGCCACTACATATGACTACAGCTCATTTACAGACCACTACACAGGTGTCAGCCAGCACTACGGAGGTCTACGGCACTTCTAGCCAGTACTACAGTGCTCTACAAACCAGGGACCTAGCTACTGTACTACCATCTCTACACACATGTCGTAGACCTTCCTAGCCAAGTAAAGTTTTCCTGATGCAGGCAAACTCACGCACTGAAGAATCTTTCATCCAACCCTCCCCATTTGGCCGCGGTTTTCTGAATACTGAAAAGGCTGGATAGCTCTGGAACTCTCGATGGCGAAAATTTGGTCACGACACAGTGTATGCGACAGCATACTTAAAACATCGCAAAGAGTAGCGGTAGCCAATGGCCATGCATGAGGGTCTTAAGGCAAGTGGACCACGCTCCTAGAGGCCAACGGAAGAGCTGCGACTCCAAAGTCTAGGGATAAGGAGGGGCAGCAACATTTAGCAAGCATAGCGAACATGTTTGCCGTGATGAATGCACGGGCAGTAGTGGCGAGAGCGGAATTTGCAAAGTGGGGCGGGATTGTTCAGCACCAGAGTATAAAAAGGCGGAGTCGGCAAGTAATGAGAGGTGTTGGGCTGCTCCCCAATGTCAATCTGGCCCTTCGTGCCTTAAGCAGCGAGCTTATGAATCAGAACAACTGGGTAGATATATGCGCTCATTGCCCGCCAGTGTCCACGTAGAGTGTCAGGCGGCGGAGGCACCACGCTAGCTCGGGCATGACGAGCATACCAGATTGCAGATGTTATGCTAGCCAAGGTAGTTACCTGAGTCAATGTTTTGTAAGAATCATACACGCATAGAACAATGCACATGTTTTGCTTCAGTCCCACCAGTACTGAGAACAAGGGCGCTGGTATCTTCTACAACCATGGTAGCCAGCCCATCTGATCAGAATTTTATCCAATTGTGCAAAGAAATGGTGACTGCCTTCCCGACAACAACGTCGAATTCACAGTTATTCCTATAGGCCAAAAGTTTCATTGCATGCTCCTTGTTTTCTTGCACAATGAGTAAGACCCTGCTGACTCTAGGTCTATATCCAGGTCTATTAAAATGCCTGTGATGCCTCCAGACGCTCACCCTAAACTACCATGAACCAGTTCCCTGTACCGTTACGAATCTGCGGAGGATATCACGGCAAGCAGGACATCCTATATGGCTGTCGTAGTCAAGCTGTAAGATGGCAGCAAGTAGCGGCAGCAGCGAGCACAAATCTAGGACTTGGTGAGCTATGTCGTGCTTTACAACCCGAGTGCCACGCTGACCTTTTGCTGGGCTAAAGAGTGCCTCTGCCAGCGTTTGAAACAGACTTCCAAATGCATGTGTTGTCATATCGGCACTGAGAGCTTTCTGTGAGTAAGCACACAGGCAAGGGACTATGACGAGTGTACAAAAATACCTTAGCTAAATGCGTGCTCTCTGCGGCTCAGGTTATTTGAGCATATGAAATGTGACAACGTTATCACAGGAAAGCCAATTTTTGAAAGCCTGTCGAGTGCGTATCATAGTACTTCCTTGGTTCTCATTACCGTCACGTTGTTGTTGTAGTCGAACATTGTTTCTGAGCGTCGCAGTCGGGTCACCAACCCCTTGCTCATCAAAGCACTTGAGTCGTGCCACAAGCACTGCCTGTTAGCGAGCTGTCGTCCAATGTTGGCCGCTTGGAATAAAGCGGCTTTCGCCGCTCACTGTATGCACATGTGTGCCATCAGCCATTCATCCACGATGTGCGCATATATCCATGAAGGCTTACGAGTGAAATTCAGTATAGACTAACCACGCATATTTAGTGCGTCGTCTGAGACAGAAACAGCGGCAACAAGGCCGGCAGCAAATCACATTGTCTGGTGACTTTCCACCAGTGAGGCTAGCGCAAGTGCAACCAAGCTATAAATTATACTTAACATATTATGACTTGACGCGCTCTGCAGTAATTGTGTTCTCGATATTAATATTGTCTTCCTCCAAGCTGAGCAGTATAGAGTAGATATTGCGTCGTTCTGATCCAGTTTGACGCACAGCAGTAACAGTGCCAATGAGCTGGTGTGTGGTACAGCAGTTATATGTTAGAGGATAAGGTAGGCTGCTTCACACTATATGGTTAGTCTCACCAGCACATCCACAATGCAAGAAAAACTCACAAAACAGACATTTGTTAACTTGAAGTGTACAGCACCGGCTATCAGCCCTTCACTGGAGCCCATTGCTTTAGCTAAGGCCCAAGCCAAAGCACATCATAGAGCTACACTTGCAACAATTCAGCACACAAAAAGCGATGCACTCAAATCATACGTGTTATTGCAACAGAAGTTGCCAGGGATCAATTACAAGGCAGTTGCACCTCAGCGACAGCTACAGCATCGGCGGCCACAGCTTGGGTAGTCATAGTTGTACCAAAGCCGTAGCAGGCATTGCTACTGCAAGTGAGAAGATGTAAGCCAAACAGGAGTCCAGAGTCCAGATTACTGCTATACAGTTGGTCCAGGAGGGTGTTCTGAAGTTTTACTACTGTACATTAATGACCTGACAGGGTGTCACACGTCACATGGGGTCCCTCCTGTCCTCTATCCGGGTTTTTGTCACCGGTCACAGAGGGGTCCGCCGGCTTGTGACAGGTAAGTCCTACCCCCAAATTTTCGGGCCTGCGGCGCAATGACCTTTATTTTCCACTCAACACCCTTCAATGAGGTATTGGTGGTAGATACTACAACATCAATAGTCAAATAACGGCAAGTAAACATTAAATTCAGCTCTAGATGGCCCACTCACCACCGGTCTCTGGAAGCGTGTCACAGGCCCTCGGCCCCGCCACCGCTCATCCGAATCACTGCAAAAATGTCACAGTCACAACCAGCCCCTGTCAGGTCATTAATGTACAGTACGCGTCAATGATGTATTGTGGCTGAGGCAAACGAGCTGATGGAAGGTATACAAACATGGAGATCTAATGTTGGAAACAAGTCCAGAACGAGGCATTGTTGTGCCAGCTCACAACGAATGAGGGGAACTCATTGTCAATGTAATGCACAACTCATGGACGCAAGTTGATTCAGGCGCGATGGAGTCTGAGAGTCGGGCTAGTAGTAGTAATCATCGCTCCATGTATTAGACCTGTAAAATTTCACTGAAGGGTTGGTGGCGTGGTTGGTTATCGCATCTGTCTAACACACAGAAGGTCCTCAGTTCGAACCTGGGCCGACTCATTTTGTCTATGTAGGCTCCTTTTTCCCCAGCCTAGCTACGAAGCTCGAACTACACAGTGCACACCGGTGTAAATTTTCAAAATACTCCCAAGTTATTTTTATTCGTTTATTTTGGGAGTCACGTTGTCCTCAGCTATATTTTCTGCAAATTATTGCTAACGACCCAACTCTAGAAATTAGAGCGCTTGTAACGTTGTCTGAGTTGCGAACTCTTCCAACGACTTGAACAGCTTGCACTAGACACATCGGCTTTGAAGGTCACGCTCTTTAAGTTGTGCCTTATATGACTATGTGATGCGCTTCCAGACGGCTGCAACTTACACAGACTACTTACACACCTACTAGTACTAGTGCGAACTCTTGAGCTGACGACCTCTCGAATTCGGTCCAACTTTGCCTCACTGGAGGCACCAGGTATTGGTTGTAGACTCTGGATCTGCGGATAATGTCTCGCCACCGTAGCTAACTGATCGCGGTTTTGGGGTATCATGCCAATTTACCCCATGGCTCATAGAAAGCTACGCAAACAAAGCGTTTGAGAGAACGAGGGGCATTTGTCAGCATTGGGCGTCTGGTGCGTCTACTATGTCCGGCTGTCTATAAGAAACATTCTAATCGATGCATTGGTGGCGGTCTCCAGGGCGTGCCGCACGTCTACCGCGTGGAAATTGAATGTATGGCTCTGCTGCATGACTTGCCGCTGTTACTCGGCACTGAGAAGTCGAACAAAACCAACTCCCGACCTCGAACTCCCGGGGTCAAACCGAGCCTGCATACCACAGAGCAACGGTGGTCGGTATGCTGAGGTCACCGGCTTCTACATTATGGATAACGGTCTACACTTTGGCGTGCAATCTTACCGTCATCCAGGCCCCGGCCGCTGTACACAAAAACCTGCTACATAGCTGAAGAGGATGAAGATCAGTAACATTCGAAGACGCAGATAGCCCAATTTCTGGAAGGTGTAGTGGACTGTGGTCAGTGTCGCAGGCATTTTTCTTTGTTTTGCGCCTCACTGACTTTTGCGGTCTTCCGTCAGCGCGTGCATGTACGTCTGGGTGAAGTTCAAGGACCTTATGCCTATACGCGGGCTACGTAACACCAGTATTCTGATGGAGGCCAAAACGCCGCGACTGTCACAGAGCGCGTGCGATAGAGCGCGTGCGATAGAGCGCATTACCCTCAGCCGTGCCGATAGCCAATGGGTATGCGCGTTTTATTTCAGTCCAAGAAAGTAGTTTGTTGACAGATACCTTCAATGCGTAGACTATCATTCACTCCGGCCGTTCAAAGCTTAGTATCAACCTGCCCAGCCTGTGCCATATAGCCATCAGACCATTCTCGTCTGGCCTTCAAGCTCTTTCTCCTACCGCCTGCCATCCCTGTCGGCGTTTTGGGAACTTCTTCCTGTGCGACAGCGTTCGCTCTGCCTCGTGTCGCAGCAGCTCAAGTCGGATGTTGAAGCCCTCTTCGCACTCCCTGGATACCAGAAGGCCCGCATGGTACTCGGAAACGTCTGCAAGGTTCCTCCCAGCGAGATGTTTAGGAGGCAGCTGAAGGCACGCTTGGTTGTGACAAGCGAAGTTGAGCCGCCCTCATCTGTAGTTGGCGGTATTGCCAGCTTACAACTCGTCCGGCGATATTTTGGAGGCGGTTTCTGTGAGTCGCCTCGCTATCTCACAATGCTCTCACTGAGCAGGTCGTTGCCGGCAGTTATGACTTTTGCACTGCCCCGCCCGCTTTCGAGTCGTGCGATCATTTTGCTGTCGTTGTTGGCGCTATCAGGCATATGCTGGAATAACCCACCGCTCTTCCTGTACGTTACTTATGCTACTGATAAGTATCTCGGAGACTTTACGATTTGCTTACGATATTAGTCGAGTTGTACATATACGCAACCCTCATGTTATTTTTGCACGCAATCTCACCGTCAATTCGGTGCTGCAGACTACAGTATAATGCGTCATGTCCCCGATGATGAGACTTCAACGCGACGTCACCGACGTCACTTAGGACGACGCTCTCCCTATTCGGCATAGGGGTTCCACTTTTGGAAAAGGCCCCTAAGAAGCCAGCGCCTCCAGCGAACGTCTCAGCCGGCTCGGACGTGCATCCGCCGCGTGCATCCGCCCGTACTCGCCTTACCTCCTCAACACTCTTTCTGCGCATGATAATTCCCTCTAAAATACATATGAAGACGTCTAGGGAGAACGAGAAGGCACACTGGGGAAAGGCGAGAAAGGAATTCTGGAGACCGTCAGATACATCGAACTCTCCGGCGGGGTCCAGAATGGCCCGATGCAGGTCGCAGAACGCTTCTTAGGCATTTGAACAGGTGTCACGAATTCCTAGTCCGACATGGCTCGAGTATAAAGCAGACGACGCAGGTCAGAATCCAAACATCCTCCGCGCTCCCATCCCCCACCGCTGACACTAGCGATACTCCCACAACCCCATAGCGTCTACAACATGATTCTCGGCGACATTCAATATCTGTTCCATTGTGCTTGGCTGAATTTTACGCCGAGGTCTGAGGCTAGACTCATCATGGAAGCAACGCATCCAATAACTGGTCGCGCTATGTCTTTGTCACTCTCCGTACCGGCGCTCTACTTGCTCATCACGTTGGACTTAATTGGACTCTTCATATTCGTTCACGGTCTGTCACGACTTGCCAGATGGTGTCTCTCGCTCGTCTCCCGTTCGACCTGCGTCGCCGCGTCCCCCTCCAACTCGCGCAAGCCGAGAACAAGGCTTCATCGGTCTGAAGGAAGTTCACGGAGGAGGAAGGGAGGAAGAGGGAGAGGACGGTCAAGTTGTTGCTTTCAACGAGATGGTAAGATTAATGTTCAGTCTTGCCACAACCCTTGCTTGTCAGGAGCTAACCAAGCGACTGCTACTCAGATGAAATAATGAAGAGAAGATTCCCCAAGCCAGGTGCAGGGTGCCGTAGTCGAGCACGTCGTGGCCGACTTCACCCCTTTCCCGTAGATTGTTCCCCTCACGGTAAGCACGATCACTTCTCTTTCTCAAGTAATGCTCGCTCACGCACCATCGATAGACCTCTGAGCGTACGTGGCCGCGACGACAGTCACAACTGCATAGCGTCATCAAGCGATACCAATTAAGTATAATCTCTACATCGTAGTGCTCTTGCCAACGCCCTGCAGCGATTAACTAACTTACGACCTCGCCACAGCCTATTCGTACCATCGTCCTCCTTCTTTCCCACCACCTTCCCGGGTCTTTTACTATTACAACCGTTTTGTTCATGGGTTAACCGGCGTGTACCCTATGTAAATCTCAGATTTTGTCTCATGATTACAAATTGCGCAAATTGTGGTTCGCGTTCGTGTGCCACGATGTAACCGGACGCCGCTGTAGCCTAGAGCTAAGGTATCGAGAAGGAGAAAAGTTCCTTTGCGTTGATTGAAAATGAGTGAACATCTCTGTTGTCTGTAAAAATATGATGGCCCCTTTTATGTATGCGTGTGTAGTATCATTGACCCTTGTACAGAGAACCCTTCGTGGCTGTGCGAGTCAAAGCAGGATTGTCGCGCCGGCGACAGGCCTCGTCTGCATCGGGTGGTAAGCGGTCGCCTCGCTGGAGGGCGGCGGCGGAGGGTTTGCACCAGCCGACGCTGGGGAAGAAGAGACACTACCGGCCCAATTTCTTGCTAACGGCGGCAGCAACGACAAGCTATAGAACTGAGAAAATGACACTGTCAGACGCATAAAGTCAGCTATGTTTCGATGTTAGACTCACCGTCACCGTCACCGTCAATGTTGTCTATTGATGGATTTGGCTCTCTTTACCCTCCATCACAACCATCAGACCACGTCGCAGTAGTGACCCAGCCGCAACTGTCCTGCGTGTAGCCTGTGGAAGAACGGACTCGTGGATGAGCGAAAAGAGCATTCATCTCCTCTTTGAATTTACGTGACAATGGTCGTGCAATATGGCCATCGACCCGTTCAATAAACGTACCGGCTCCCGTCGTGTGTGCATGCGTAGCATTGTCAGTCCTTCGGAGAATACTTCGTAGGTTTTGTAGCTGTGCGAATCGTATCACGATTGTCGCGTCGGCGGCGGACTTCATCCGAAGTTGCTGTGGAAGCAGGAGTCGCATCGCGGATACGGTGGTAACAGCAAGTTTCCTCCAGTCGACGCAGGGGCAGAAGACATGGTGTGCACTCGGCCTTTCACCCACGGTGGCGGCGCATCGCCGAAGTGGGTTGAGAACGGTGCTCTCAGACGCGCATATAGTCGGTTGTTTGGAGGCATGACTCACCTTCATAGTGTTTGTAATTGTCTGGCGGTGGAGGCAACATCACTTGTGTTGGGTCACGACTGCACGACCTCGTCGCGAGGTCGTTGGCCTCTCGTCTCAGCCATTTTGCGCCCCCAACATACATCTTGAGCTTTGCATCTACAGCACTACTGCCATCTCCGTGACGCTGTTATTATCGCCACCTTCACCTCCAAAGTCAAGACGACCGTCCACTTAGTCCAGCTCTCGCCCTTGAGGGCGCCTCCAGCAATCTATAGGTTACGTCGGCGCTGCAGATTATAACATGCAGAGAAGGTGCACGAACCGTGCAGATGCAATTCGTCTTGTGACCGACCTTCACAACCATCTTCTCGTGCAGCTCGACGTTCTTCATCAGCATGTCGTTCTTGGTTTTCTGGCCTTCACAGATTTTTGACATTTGTCACTCGGTCTATTGCAGAACGTACGTGGCGATTAGCAGAGCATGATATAAGAGCGATATAAGCTCCAGTGATAGACTTACCCTTCTGCGCATCTCAGCTCAACCGCAACCTTCGTCACCCCAACCTCACAATTACAACCCAAGCGCAAACGAATCGAGGTATATGGTGACACCTGGCGTGCGCTTAATCATGTATTTGTCGCCAATGAAGGGCTGGACGGGATGGCCAGTGGCCGTAACAGCATCTGCAGGCCACAGTGATGAGGCTGGCTCCCTTCAGTATCGGACACAGGCCACGCACCGATGTCATCTTGTTCAAGAGGGTAGCCAGATTGGCGTAGGTAAGAAGGCCGGTTCGGAGTCGTCTTGCACTCATTCAGTTCAAGGATAGACTGCACGAACTCCTTGCATGCCTGGAAGTCGGGGAGGTCTATACTGTACATGACCGCGAGGGAAGACTCCAAGGCAGCTCCGCTCTCATAGGCTCAGATCTAATGCCTTACTAGGATGAACTAAGCAGCAAATACGGATCATCAGTGCACGATTCCTTGACTGGTGTAGAATTCTACCACGCACCTTTATTGGAATACTCGACTTTCCCATACTTGAATTATACTTGTGAAGAACCAAGGCTTCCGGGATGATATGAACCTCCTCGAGCGACGACTTTCGTCGCTACTAGCTCCGCTGGGAAA
The DNA here is from genome assembly GCA_024811115.1 of Terana coerulea. Lineage (NCBI taxonomy): Eukaryota > Fungi > Basidiomycota > Agaricomycetes > Polyporales > Phanerochaetaceae > Terana > Terana coerulea. The sequence goes on from JAKOGH010000206.1 coordinate 16,460, forward strand.
AACTACGGGTGGAATGGAACGTCTGCAGGATACCCTCAGTATCCATGAGGCGGAAGCACGGCACCGGCCCCGTGGCCGGGTAATCTGCACTACAGGACGCAGTCAATACGGCAAGGGACTATAAAGTACCCAACCGCATACCTTGAGACACTCTAGATCTCCGGAACCTCCGCCGGACCAAGACGCGCCGCCGCTAGCATCACACCCATGACCATACCTAGTCACGGTATTCGTAGCGCTCGCCCTTCGGATTGATATAGGTGCAAGTCAGGCCTCGGTACTTGTCCAATTTTATGGAGGTGAAGGCGGTGGCGGCGGAGCGTTAAAGTAAGCTAACGAATTGGTGTCGTCAGTCACGCATATAGTTAGTCAGGTCAAGACGGAGACTCACAATCTTGGTCATCGTTGTCATTTGACGGCGGTTACGGCGCTACCAGCCCTCTACCACAACCGCCACGGCCTCTCCCCGAAGGTGTTGTGCCCCTCGCCGCACCGGCTCCTCATCCTCCACGATTACTCTTGCCATGTCAACCAGTACGACGTCCGCGGCTGCCCATACCTCCTCCACCAATCCGATCCCGGTCCAGCCCCGAAGTCAAGCAAGTCTGCCTCGCAGTCGACCCCCTTGCAGGCGGCCATCAACATTCTGAAAGATACGTCAACGCGACTCAAGGTGAGATCCGGGCGGTATGTACGAACTGTATAATACGATTCATCTCGCGCTTGATCTGGATACAAATGTTCACGTATAGCTCAAAGTTCTTTACCAGCATGTCGTTCTTGGTCTTCTGGCCTTCGCAGATCTGCACCAGCTGCCGTCCAGTATATGGGAGAGTGAACTGGTCAATAAACAGAGAAATCAACGATGTCGAACGGTGGACTGACCTCGTGCCACACCTCACGCCGACTCAGATTCCAGTTAAATTCAACCACATGGTATCCTTCCAGTCAACCAACACCAAGCGTTGGCGGATTAAGATTTCGGCGATACTTTGCGCTACACTCAGTCGCATACATGCGATGGATAATATACTGAACGGTTGGAGCGATAGTCACGTCTATATCCGTGGGTGGTAGCTATCAGCCTGGCTCCAGCGCAGTACGTGCGCGATTGACTCACCGATATCAGTCTTGTCCATAACTGTTGTTAGATCAGCTTCGGTGGAAGAGTGGGATGAGTCGTCCAACCATCTTCCAACTCACGAACAGAGGGCATGAGCTTCTCGCTTTCCTGAGAGTCGGGTATTTCGTCCAGACAGTCAACAGGGGTTTTCCAAGTACGGTGGACTTGACTTGATAGCACGTAGAAAGACGAAACTGAGCGTAGGTAACTGGCACTACCCTAAACCACTAGAGACATTCAGTATGAGCTACTAACAAGATGAGGAAGAGTGGACGTACCGGAAGATATCAGATTGCTTTCCAATTGTTCAAGGAGATTCCGCCGCTGTACGTGTGGACGTGAGTAGACGTGGAGACTTTCCAAAGGTCAAGTCGCGTCCTATCCATCGCGCTCGAGTGAGCCATGTCCAAATTCACAAACTGCTGAATGGCAACATGAATTTGTCTGGAAACAATGATGTAAGCAACTATCAAGGGGCGAAAGAAGATTATGCACCGCGTAACGATAGCACTGAATCTCGCCCACTTCACCATGACTGAATCTGATGTACGTACACGGGGTTTGTGTGAAGGTTTCATAGAAAGTGATCACGTGAGGTAAGCGCACCTAACATGTTTTCATTGACACGCCCCATACCCCGGCTGGCGGTGTTCCAGCTACCTACTGACAGGTTTCTGTACATGCACTGAGACGGGTACGGTACGACGTTGCTCGCATAGCCCCGTGGCAGATGTAGTGTGCGCGGAGTCGTGTGCTTGAGTGACATCGAATTGAGATGTTCTGATAAAGAGGCCTCCCGTCGCCTTCGTGCAGGTTAAAATCATGCGCATATCTGTAGGACCAGAATGACTCACAGGATATCCTCTACAACATCCTTCCGGTATCCAGTTGTTCAAAGCAGGTTGAACTGCTGAGACTTGAGAGGCATCACGGAGTGGTCTGAGAAATATATATATATATGTATAAGCAGCTATTATAATGAGCAAGTGGGCTACGCACTGTTTGACGATGGTGGCGATGCTCCTCCGCTTCACCATAATGTCCACCTTCGCCTTCTCACGAATCCCCGCGATTCGCGCTCCAACATTCTTGCCCTCGGTGTGTAAACCGTCTATACGGCGAGCCTTTGGGTCCGGTGCACTTCATTTGTGAGGCTTGAGAGCATTGAATAGCTGGGAGGAGTCGCATGACTGCTGGTGGGTGCCCATGCGCCACTGCCGAGATCATATTTGTAAACGGGACCGGCGACGAATGTGACGGTGTACTCACAGCTGGTCGGCACTCCATCGAGCTCACAGTCTGACATATGCTTGCTCGGCTGGAAGCTTCAAGGCTGTGTGGAGCTCAGTCGACGTGCACACACTAGCGACTCAGACACTCACCTCGTTTATGCGACCCCCTGGACGGAACCCGACCGACAAGACAGCAGCAACGGGGACCGTTCAGGCGTGATATGGCGGTCCAACGCGTGGTGATGTGCAAGGCTGCAATGGCAAGGCACATCGATACCTTTCACCTAGAGAATACCTGTTGTAAGCTTCGTCTGTATGTAGAGTGCCCATTCGCGGAGCTTACATGCGTAAAGCGACGCTGAGAAGTGAAAACATGCGCTGAATGCGTACAAAGTATATGCAAGGAATGTGCAGACTCGGAGCCCGGCAACTGCAAGAAGAGAAGTGATAGCCACTGGCTGAGCTCGGCGCTCCGACGTGAGGAAGGCTGAAGCTGAGCCTGCGAGCGCCAGCCCGAGCGGCGGGCTGCGCGCGGGGGCGGATCAGTGCGACAGCCGAATTAGGCAGGTGTTTGAGATGGTTTGGTCGTCGGCGTGACCCCGTTGATTGTCAGTAAACGGACTGCCAGCCGCAAAAACATATAAATACCCAGCCGACCTTGCTCTTTCTCCTCACCAGCCTTCCCTCTCTCCTTCTTTTCTTCCCCTTCCCTTCCCCAAGCCTCTCCAGGTGTGCGGCGGGTGGACTTTCCGGCATTGCGTCTCTGCGGGTAGCACCTCGTCACCTCTCCCGTCGTCTACGTTCATGGGTCCACCAACACAACACAAGTGCCAGTGGTGGTACGGATGCGCCAGGGGCCTCGGTGCCTACAAACCTCCGTGACCTTGTGTACCCACCGTAGGCGGTCGGCTTGACGGCGGCGAGCGTGTCCATGGACCTCCTTTGCCCGCGTCCTCCCACCAGTCCGTGCACCCGAGGCTCCTTCGACATTCGGCTCCCTCCCCCCTCCTTCCTGACGGCTGCGATGTATGGCAGGTATGTGTAGCTCCATGGCACAGGTGCAGGTCGTGACAACCCCTCGTCGTCCGGGCGTGCGGAACCATACTTGGGCTGGTGACTGGCCTCAGTCGAGTATGGCGGTCTATGGCCATACGTTTCCCGGGCGAGCAGCGACTTGACCCCTGCACCTTCATGGGGCGAGCTACCTCGCTGTGCATTGCGCTTACGCCGCCTTTCGACTCTCACCGGGTCGTGGTATAACTTAAAGGTACGTCCCGAGGGAGGGCGGGCATCGTTCTGATGCTCGTCCTGGCGTGGACCTTTACGTGGTCCTCGGGATAAGTACTCGGAGCTGTAAGCTTGCAGAGGAAACCAACTCACGCCTTAATTTTCTTTGCGCTTTTCTATTGCCTGAAGTCACATGTGTCATGTTTGTTGTAGTAGTATGCACGCAATTTCCAAGTACTTTATGCGCACCTCAGATAACCCCGACTCCAACTACCATTGAGCTGTAAGATCAATATGACACCGACTAAGTACTTATATAACTTCCGTCACCCGCGGAAAAGGTGGTATATTGTTACACACAGCGTCGAAGGCTACCTGATCATGCGGTACTATAGGGTAGCCGTGGAGTGGAGTACTAACCACCCATTGCTCGGCTACGAACGAGGTTGGAAATCGAGGCGTCGTTGACTGGATTTCGTGCTGAGTAATAAGCCGCCATACAGTCACGGTCTGGCCTTCGGTGCTATTTGTTCTCGCAAGGGCTGACATGTTAAGACGGTCGAAGCGGGGGCCGCGAGTAGCTGGTACCCCCGTGCATGTTTGTGCTCGGGCTGAACCGGGAATGGCTGGAGGTGCGCTTGTAGAACTGGTGGGAGCCAGATGTTGATAGGTACGTGCGGGGCAAAGCTCCCCATGGACACCGTTCACCCCGAGGTGGAGCGTGTAACGGGTTTCAGCTGCGGGAATTAGGGGGCCCGCAAAGACTAGTGCATGCCCTCGCATGGATAAGCTGAGCCGTGGGGAGTGGCAGCTGGAGTCAAGTGTAGCGAATGTGGCGCGGACGGCGGGAGATGTGAAAGGCAACGAGCTCGGGGTCAACGGCGTAATTGACATTTGCGGTGGTGGCGGCAGTACAGAGAACGATGCAGTTGGTTTGCGCCGAGCAGTCCAGCGCGCTGTGATCTCCGGAACAAGTCCAATCACTGACGCATATGGCACCGTGATCCCCGCAGGCATCTGTCGTTCTCTTTCTTGTCGCAGGGAACATGTTCCACGTTGTTCATTGCAGCCGTCACGCAGTTAGGCCTCCTCTTGGTATCCCTCGGTCGGTTGGGTCAGCCGTGGCTCGTCATATCCGAGTCGTCCTTGCATGCATAGCCACATGCGTAAGTTGTCACCTGCCCGACGACGGCTTTCAAAGTGACCGTACATTGGATCGTCTCGAGTGAACTACATTTCACGTTTAAGACCTGACATCGCGTATGAGTGTCGAGTCAACTCACTGGCAACTGCAAATGTGGCAGCGGGAAATGTCGTGAAGAGAGGCCGTCCTCGCTGGCTATGCAGGACAGTCTCCCGGGAGTTGAGGAGCATGCTCTTTGAACCGATGAACCAAACAACCAGAGTGGAATCGGCAATTGACAATCAGGCTAGCAAGCGTGGTCAGCACATCGTGTTGCACGCCGAGATCAATCTTGGGCTTCTCCATACAGCGAATGTGCGTGGTGCGTGTGGCGGGTCATTGGTCGGAGTCATTGCGTAGCCGCCATAAGTCTGTGCATTCATCGCCACTCTACCGTCGCCCAAATGACATATGATGTTGAGGGACTCTCTTAAATCTCAACGTGACGAATACACCAGGCCGTGAACGTGATCCTATCCTAGGCGGGTTCCTGTGTGGTTCTTGTGTCAGTATGTCACGAGAACAAGGCATATGCGGCACGACGCACATGGGGGTCTGAGAATACGTAATGGTCGCTGGTACCTCCCAGAATCGTGGTATGCAGCCACTCCTACCATAACCTGTGTTATGCCGTACGTTCTTCGATCAGTCTGAACTATAAGTCTCCGGAGGACCTCTTTCCGACTGCGATATGATCTCATTATTTATGCAGGATCTACATACATCCAGCTAGACAGTATCCAAAGTTTGCTTGCTTTTCCTTATTCATGGTCTGGCATCGAATAACATGGGGATGAAGTATTGAGTCTACTTGTGCATAATAGTGGATAATAGTGGATAAACAGACACACCAACGTTTCGAATCTGCTTCCCATATATCACAGCTTGATTTGTTGTCGTAAAACCTTCCACCTCGGTAGACCGAACGCTCCGGGAAGTCCGTTCCATACCAACGCACGCCCTCTCTTCACTGTTTCCTGGATGCGAGGTCGACATGATTTGCAGAAAGTACGGTAGGTGCTGTCTTCGATGTACCGGAGAGGATTCATGAAAGGTGATTGTCCAATCAAGTCCAGAAAGGCCTTGTGCGCTCCGGTGCACCGAGCGTTATCGAGGGGACATCCAGTTGACTTGACATTGCAGAAGACGAGATCACGGGCGCGCTGCTCAAGGACCGCCTTGCCGAGCCTTAATCGACCAGTGAGTTCAGCAGAGAGAGACGCTTCTTGGATATTGGTCGGTGCTGTTTCATCTTCAGTGGCGTGTGGATAGATGGTACAGAGAAGGAGAAGGGCAACAGGTAGCAGATGCGGGGCAAAGGCGTCGGCGATATTAGCGAACTTGATGACATTCGTCAGGGTGCAGGTTGGATCTTGGAATTCCGCATGTCCGTTGTTGTGAACAGAAACGTATGCAAGGGGGAACCTGGGTGAAAACCACTTTTCAAGGGCTTGTAACACTTGGCGTCGATAGAGGTCAATGCCATATTTGCACGCGAACTTCAGGGCCGAGGTTGCAGCGGCCAAATCGGTTCGGAATGGATCAGAAGGGCTTCAGAGATCGTAAGCCTTGCTTACACGTCAAGACAAACAGCAGATTCACATACCCGCCGCAAATGGTGTCATACAACCACTCAATGAAACGTTGGGCATCCAACGCGGTGTCGCCTTGAAGAATGACCAGCGGACAGCCGTCACACACCTCTGGGCAGAAGCGTTTAGGGAGGCTGAGGAGGTCGCTGAAGACGATGGAGTGCGCTGTCAGAAAACCAGAATGGATTCGGAAGACTGTTTTTCGGCTTGCAGGACCAGGGTACCGTCGTTGAACCACAGCTCAGAGCGTCGAACCAACGCGTCCGATTCAAGAGCCATGTCGGCGCGTTCGTTGCAGCGAGGAATGCGTTGTAAAGACAAGGGGTGCACCGGTGCAAGAAAGTGATACGAGGCTCAGAGAAAGGCGAAGCCAGAGAGTCAGATGCGGCGGAGAGTCAGGATGTGCAATCCGCGCAGACAAATTCAAATGACAGTCTTTAACCGCTCAACGTCGGGCGGCAAAAGGTGACGAGCCGTGACGTGACGTGACGACCGCCGTAACATATGGTTTGTGACTGTGCTCTGTGCAGAGTTACTAGTCTCTCCGAGGCAGACAGCGACACGTTGGGGTCAACCTTCCTGGACTACGGATACGCCGTCTCAGAACCCCAGGACCTCTCGGGTCACGTCCGAACTCTTTCACGCGCACAAAGACAACCGCGACGCGAACCAACGCCACGAGCCGCTCATGTCCTACTTCCTCATATCCTTAGTTCGAACCCGACCGTGCAGTTTTGAGGTATGGTTATGATTCTACAAAGTCTTTGTGAGCGCAATAGCCACCAATTATTACTCTTTCTTAGCAACATTGTGTCAAAACAAGGGGTCGCGCGGGTGGGAACGTCGGCGGCGGGAAGGCAAACGCGCGAGCGTTCACATTACATTTCGAGTCGCTATGTAGTCTATTGAGTCACATCCGATAAATCCGATGTAAATAAGAATAAACAGAGAGCGCACGAGGCGCCCGTGAGTTCAAGCTCGACAACTCAACCAATAAATTCAACACATTGTCCCATGTAAGCTGGGATCCCAAGCGGAACTACGCCAACGGCACACATGGGATGAGAGTGTTCCGAGAGTAACTCTTATGGAAGACCTTGTGTAGCCTGTTGGTGAGTTACAGCTTTCTGTCAGCGAAAGCTATTCTCTCGACGCTCACTTACGGCCACACGATCATAGGATTCGCGGGGCTCACTATACATAAATTGCCTGAGATGGGCAAATCACGGTTTTCCGACACTCAAGATCGCGCACGGTGCCAGAGAACCCTTGCCTGCAACCAGGAAAACCCTCAGTTGGTGAAAGCGCGCTTTGCCAGATATTTTGCAGCTGCTGGATACAACGTCTCGTTACTCCTGCTGAACGCCTACGCCTATGTCAGTCTTGTATCAGTCAAATGTCGTCACACTTTGACCCGTTTGGGGACAGAACAGACAAGGACCGTTACATCATCATCCGACGTGTCTTTGCGTTATTGACACGGGCTGGCTGCGCTTACGACGGCCATCATTCGCATCCTCCAGACCGCTGTCGTCGAATGGACCGGGAGTGCCCTTACCGCATTGCCTGCCACTATACCGTACTTCGTGCTGCTCGCTCGTGAGGTACGACTGCCACGACAGCTTCCTTTGGGAGAAATTAGACGACCGTACGCACGGCAATATCGTGAACTATGCCGACTGGGCGACGACGAAACAAAATATGTCGATCGAAGGTATGTCGGCCAGTGTTGCAGCTAAGGGGTCGTAAGCAAGCTCAATAAAACTGTCTTTCATTGAGGGACTGAAAGTCCTTCATGGCCATCAACTCGGCTAACATTTTGTAGCCATCCATTCGTAGGCGACAACATCCACATCGGCATCCGTATATCCTCGCATAACGCGCATGGCAAATCCGCGGTTGTCCTAGACCTCAAACTACATTCCAGAGAGCTGTACGATGCGGCTCGCGATATGGACACTCAGGCAATGGAGCTGTGGCCTTGTGAGGCAAGGCTGACATTATCTATGGTGTGCTTTCCACTCTTTGATATACTCCGTCGACTTAACTTCCCGCAGGCGCCAAACTATAACAGTCGAATATTATACGACGCCACAGGCAGGCTGTAAGCTGGGTACGTCGTCTCAACTCTTGCATATTTTCCGCGCGATGACGCGTTACATATCAGCACGACTGTATCCACCAACCGTAACGCTAAGTTTGACTTCCATCAGGGTCACAGCGCACACTCTACGAACAGTTCCATTTTCAGTCCGGCGGGGGCCAGCTTCTGCGTTACAGCACGCGCCAAGAGCGAGGGCGTCGACATCTGGCTTTGACACGGTGACGACCCGACCGAGCCGCATATTATGCGAGATAATCGGCGATTTAATTGGGTCTTTGGGTGGAACAAGAACATTAGCCTTGGCTCACTGTAAGGCTCACATCCGGCGTATTTCCCAGTGGACAAGGACCTTTGCGACTATGAAAGCCACTTCGACCTTTGTTCGATGGCATCTTCCGCTGGACGTTCTGTGTGCGAGGCAACAGGATAGAAACCCATACCGATCGTTCTCAGGCTTTACCCTTTCGCTCCAACATCTGGCGGCGCTTAGGCCGTCGGACGCCATCCGCTCACAGGCATCGAAAGGCCCCATCGGCAGTGCGTTAACGGTCCGTACAACGCTGTTCATACATTTAGATGACAACCATTACATTACATGCGTGAACTTTCAGTTCTTCAGGCATCGTTGGACAGGGAAGAGAACCCGTCGTCGCTCCATACGAGGGAGTCTCCATATAGTCTCGTGCTGAAGAATACGGCAGGCTCCCACCTATGGACAAAATTTTGTGGTCGTGTTCAGTCGTGCTCGGTCATGGAATGGGTCTTAAGCCTCGTTTACTTGCCGTAAGGTTTAGGAAGGGAGGTCGAACATCTCGAAAGTGACTTTAGTATATATCGCAGTATGTAGCATGTATAGTACCTATAGCCGCATTGACTTCCTCGACATATATTGCTCGACATAGCCTCAAGTTTTCTATGAGCTGCGACGCCCGACTACCAGAGTGGTGTGGAGAGATAGGAGGCTATCATAGCTAGACCTACAGTAAGCAATGGTGCTATCGGAGCAATATAGATCTCACCTTTATGCACATATCTATCTGCAATGTAGGGTTGGCGTTGAGGCGTAGACGTCGTTGGGCTATGTAGGTCGCTATCGCGGCATTGATGGTAGGAGCCGACCACGTTAGCGCCCGAGGAGCGGATAGTCACAGCGGCGTCGGGAGGCGGCTTCAGAACTGGTCGTGGTCATACTCGCACAGTTTGATAGTGAACTGGGGTCGAAAATACATCTATGTCTATGTATTCTATGTTACAGTCTAAAGTGGATAGCAAGTACAATGAAAGGGTGTAAGATATGCGCCACAAAATCACTGGCCGGAGCAGGTCGTCGAGCGTGGGCATCAAGTCGCTACGGTTGATCGGGGCTTTGTCGAAGACGCCAACCTTTGAACTGAACAAGTCATCTGAGTAATGAGTCATCTAGAAAAGAATAAGAACATACCGTGCACGCCTTGAGTAGGTCAATCTGCAGCTTCTCGGTCAGCTTGGTTTCGTTAGCATCGGTAGCCTCTTTCCATTTCTTCAACAGCGTCAGCTGATCCTGGAAGCATTCTGAGTAGTTCTTCTCCTTGAAGTCGATTTGTTGCAGGGTTCCGGTGCTCCATTCCTCAAGAGCGCACTTCAACTGAATAAAAGGGAAGTCAGACAAAATCACAGTGACAGATATAGACGAACCCCGGTAATGATCAGAGCGATGGTCGGAAGCGGGATACCCGGGGCATCGAAAAACTTGGCCTCTATGATGCCCTCATCCTTCCGGGATTTGTACCAGGTTTTCGTGAGCACGTCGAAAAGGGATTTATGCCGGTATGCCTCTTCAGGGACTTTGTGCAGTGGATCCTTGAGAAGGGACAGTAAGTAAGATGGTAATCTCGTTAGTACTAAGCTTGAATGCTGTTACGCACCTTCCATACAAATGCACCACGCTTTGAGATCTGATTGTACAGCTCACGGTTCGCATCGATGATAGCATCCGTACCGTTGTTGTCCTGGAAGCCGTATTGCTTTACAGCCTCCTTCGCGTGACTTTTGACTTCCCGCGAACTTGAAATACCCGCGCTTTGACCTGTACGTAGCTCAGTACTGTAGGTGTTGAAGAGCTAGAATTTAACATACCATTTTGATCCGCTCCTCCGTTAGTTCAAAGCCTACGATAGGTTCACCAGTACTGGCGCTCTTCTCTTCGCAGGCAGCGCGCACTGCCTCGGAAACCAGCTTGTCGAGCTGGCGAGGATTTTCTACATACGGATCTTGTGTAGCGATAGCGCACCGGAATTTGGTACATCCGAGGAGAACGATTGCCTTGTCCCGTTCGTCGGCCTCATCTGCCGCCTTCGGACGACTCTTCTGCTTCTTTGCCGCTGAAGCTCCTACGTCATCGTCACCAGGCGCAGGTCGTTTCTGCAACGTCACGTTCCCGCCGGTGGTGCAAACAGGGGTTGGAGTCGGTGGTGTCTGGTTTCGGCTGGGGTTGGAACCTTGTGACAACGCGCCGGCCGCGGGGCTATCTGCATCATCTGAGAGTTCGGTGATTGACGGGGTCCGTGGCACTAGTACGCTGCCCTGCGCTGCATCGGCATGTTGGGGAGTGGAACGGGGATAGCATGGCCATTTGTGTCTCTCGTATTTGCGCACAAGACGGCGGCGAGCTGGTGGAGTTGGGAGCTCGTACTCAGTGACAGTTGCGATCTATAGAGGATGATGTGATAAGAGATATGCGGTAGAAGCCAAGGTTAAATACGCACGTTATTGCGTCCAGCATTTGTGTCATCAAGGTCTCCATCTGTTTCGGCTTCGGCGTCCTTTGACATCTCGTAGAGCTCCGCCTCGTCAAGCTGTAACTTCGCTGTAGAGGCGAGGCTGGCTCGGAGGAGGCATTGGATAGCCTAAGATATTGAAGATTTAGTTAGTAGATAGCACGATCATGTCCGAGACTGATAAGAACTTACTGTCATCTTCTACCTCGTCATGTCCTGATGGCGTGAAATTGTCTCGCACAGGCTGGCCGCGCGTAGCGCGTGAGGGCGCCAGTGGGTTCCGCGAAGTTGTTGTTGTGCCACAGTGGGGCCTGCGTGAGTCAACTTCAGATGTTGCACAAGGTCAGACAACAACTCAATGTGAATGAGTCTGAACACATACTATATGCTTGCATACGAGGCGTAATAACTGGCTCGCGATGACCACGGCCCAACGGCCCCCCTTTCATTGGGAAGAAGGTCGTGTTCCATGCTGATGATCTCTGTATCGGCGCGTGGCTGGAACGAGAGTGAGCGAGGCAGAATAGGTAACGAGAGGCTGGGTTCTTACCTTTCAAGACATCATTGGTCTTTTATATGTCGTAACGGACCTGCGAATTTGCGGTGAGTGTCCGAGTCTGAGAAAATAGTGGATACCCATCCCCTTGGCCCCATGCAGTCCGAGCATACCGCTGCGACACGTCATGCTGCCTAAGAGCGGAATTTCGGCATTAGATTATTCATATTGGCAAAAATCAGGGGTAACTGTGGCTGAAACGTACGGGTAGAGGTGAGCGCTGTCGAGAGCGCTGCTGCCACAGTACACTCAGCCTACTACACACCCGCAGCAGCCTATCCCTTGCCCTTCGTTTACCCAACATGCCGCATTCATGCAGCTATTGCGTGAAGGCTTTCACATCGTTAGAAGCTCTCAACCGGCACATTTCGCATGCACCTACCTGTGCAGTGAAATATAAGCGCTCTTTACAGCACTTGAGCCAGCCAGCCACGGAGGACGACTGTGGTTCAGCAAACGTCAGAGACAGTGAAGGCGGAGGACGCGTCGAGGAAGACGCACCGATGGATATCGATGAAAAGTGCTTTACCCACGCGCCCACCCCCACTAATTCGCTCCGGCCGACACGCGTGACAATCGAGGACGTCGAGGAGGAAGATGGTGTGCGGAGGTTGTGGAGTATTACGAGCCATTTCCAGAGAGTGAAAGGCGGGGGAAAGCATTAGGAAGGGCAGGTCAGCATTCCAGGTCATTCGTGATAAACAGGTTCTCACCGGAGATAACATCTGGGGGGGTCATTCTCGGGGCGAACGTGAGTGGGAACTGGCAAAGTTCATGGTGAAAACCATGGGACAGAACCAAGCAGATGAGTTTCTGCACTTACCCATCGTGAGTCATATTTCAATGCTCTCTCAAGTATCAGACACTGACTGCGTGATCCTACAGATCGAAGGAACGACTCAGCACCTCGTTCCAGAACAAAGATCACCTATTCAACGCGATTGATCAGCTGCCGCAAAGTGTGGGATGGAAGTGCACAACGATGAAAGTTACCGGTGATTTGAAGGACGCAGACGATGTGGAGATGGAAGAAGAGATAGAGCTATGGCATAGGGACCCGGTGGACTGCGTTCGTGAAATCATTGGTAACCCAGCCTTCCGAAACTCACTTCAGTACGCACCCGAGAATATACCAGGAGATGAGTGGTGAAGAGCGCGTTGTTAGTGAAATGGGGTCTGCAGACTGGTGGTGGGAAACGCAGGTGAGTATGCGTCCAATTCTCAATGCAATCTGATTGGCTCACCTTGATGCATGATGACTAGGGAAAGCTTCCTATAGGCTCGACGGTGGCTCCTATCATTCTTGCGTCTGATAAGACCATGCTGTCGCAGTTTCTGGGGACAAGACTGCATGGCCGGTGTACCTTACCATCGGAAATGTCAGCAAAGCAACTCGGGCGGAAACCTAGCTCGCATGCCACGGTGCTTTTGGGTTACCTACCAGTACCTAAGCTCGACTGCTGCACCAGTTCAGTTAAGCAACTCACGAAATACAACTTGTTCCACCGCTGCATGAAGATCCTCCTACAGTCGCTGATTGAGGCTGGCACCCATGGCGTCGAGATGACTTGTGCGGACGAGTGCATTCGCCGAGTATTCCCCATCCTGGCGGCGTATGTCGCTGACTATCCGGAGCAGTGCCTGGTTGCCTGTTGCATGGAGAACCGGTGCCCGATTTGCGCAGTCCATCCGAATAGTCGAGGGCACATTCACAAACCGGTGAAGGGGCACCACGAACACAGGCTGAGGTTCTCGCGCGGCTGAGGGAGGGCCGTGAAAGGCTCATCAAGGTCAAAGACTTCGGCCTTCGACCTATCTGGACACCATTTTGGAAAGACTTACCACACACCAATATTTTCCTTGCGTTCACTCCCGATCTTTTCCATCAGCTGCACAAGGGCGTCTTCAAGGATCACTTAGTGAAGTGGTGCACTGCATTGGTGGGCAAGGATGAGATTGACGACCGATTCCGATCAATGATCTCTCACCCAAATCTCCGGCACTTCAAGAACGGCATCTCTTCGGTCTCCCAATGGACTGGTCGAGAGCACAAAGAGATGCAGAAGGTCATCGTCGGTCTTCTCGCTGGCACCGTGGATGCACGTGTAATGCGCGCTATCATGTCGCTCCTCGACTTCATCTACTACGCCTCGTTCCACTCCCACACCTCATCCTCCCTTCGTGCACTCCGAGCCGCTCTTGATAACTTCCACGCCCACAAAGATGTATTCGTCGAGCTCAATGCCCGCCACCCTGGACACTTCAACATTCCGAAGATTCACGCGATGGAGCACTACGCGCGAGCGATCCTGATGTTTGGGACTGCGGACGGATTCAACACAGAGGCACCAGAACGGCTTCACATCGACTACGCCAAAGAAGCTTACCGTGCAAGCAATCGGCGCGACTATATCATTCAGATGCTCAAGTGGCTCCGCCAGCAAGAGGCAGTAGACCGGTTCATGCTGTACCTCGACTCAGTGCGTCCGCGCAGCAGTCCTCAGCAGTCGGCTGATCCAGGCTCTCTTGCGGCTAGACCTCGGCGTCGACTGGCGATCGTCCCTCGCGTTGGTGGTAGCGGAAGAGTGGCGAGGTTTGAAGATCAAACACCAGGCATGGCATATGTCGCACACAACCATCCACGAGAGCTGTCCAATGTTCGGGCGAGCACAATCGTTAGCAATCACGGCGCGTCTCAATTTCTCCCCGCCTTGAAGCACTACTTACGATCACAGGGCCGTGCTCTGACACCGTATCCACATGATTTCTTTAATCTATACAAAGAAATATCAATACGACTACCTTCTATTCCAGAGACTGATGCTGAGCATTGCAAGGATGTCATCCGTGCACGTCCCCCCATACCACGGAAAGGACGCCAACCTGCCCAGCCTGCGCACTTCGACTTTGCGCTCATACGCGTCAAGGAAGACAACCCTTTAACGCGAGGAACAGCCCTGGCTGGTAAGTAACATCTGTCTTACTCTAGAGGCCTTTCTGACTTTGCACTGTGCTCTAGGTCTTCGCGTCGCGCATGTGCGTGTGCTCTTCATGCTACCAGAGTACTTCCGGCGTTCAGTCACCCACCCCGCTGGCCTACATCGAATGGTGCACACCATTCCGAGCACCTCACCTGGACCATGGCCTTGTTGGTGTGCAAAAATCGACGCGAAGACATCTCCCTTTCGCAGAGATCATCCCCGTCTCTCGCATCGCTCGTTCATGCCATGTGATACCTATGTTTGGCCGAGTGAAGGAGCCGCGCTGGACTAGCGAGAATGTCCAGGATCTCTGCCGTGCATTTTGGGTTAACCATTATTTGGACATGCATTTCTTCACCATGTTTACTCAGTTCCGCCCCAGATTAATAGCCCGATAGTTACCTGTAGAACCTGTACCCCTATGCAAGTCTCCCGTAGTTAAATATAATCTGTCAAAAATATCGAATTGTTCTATATTAAGTGCTAAATACGAGCACCTACAGCCGCAACCTGAGCATACTCGAGGTAACCTGAGGTATGCATAGCTTGCGGTTGCACTGCACTTCGACCTTTGCCTCCGATAGGCTTGGGTAGCCGGGCGCTACTATGTACCCAGAGTCCCTTTCCTGATGAACGAGCAGTGCAGGAAACGAAGACATCTGGGCATTCAACGTTGAGCCTTCGTCCATAATTGTGGCCACGATGCCGGTACCATATGTCTGACTGAATGCCGCCAGGTTATGGGCTCCATTGTAAAGTTCGGTTAATCCAGGGCAAGCCCTGCATGTACTTTTCCCAGCCACACTCGTTGAGTTCCTCCGTTTAGATTCGAACAGCAGGTTACAGGAACATGGCAACGTTCATGCGGGAGTTGCAAGTGAGATATGTTTTCTGAGGAACAGGTTGGGTCGACTGAATACCTACACTTGTATCACAGTATGTCGGCAACGGAGAGCCAACGCCAATGCAAGGACAGCTCATTTCGGCGATTCGTGCATATAGCCAGCCCAGTCATTGTGGCGTAACAAGAATTGCATTCTCACAGATGTGGTATCAGTCGACAGTTGAGTATCTGGTATGGTTTGTCTCCGACACGCGCAGAAAGAACAAGAGTATCGTGTTACTAGCTCTGTCGGAATCACAGCTACAATTATAGAAAATGCTTTATTTTACGGCGGACACCAATTCTCGCGGGTATGAAACTCGCGTCATAGGGAGGGTGCTCCAGGCAAGAAATAAATGGCGCGTTGGCTTTAGAAAACGTATTACTTGATTTTGCGCTTGATTCCTTCCAATGACATGTCTCGACTATACCCGCGGGGACAATGTGAATATTAGCCTTCGCCGAGCAAGGATCATAGAGCAGGGTACGTACAGCTCTGATTGCCTACCAACATTCAATGCTACTCATTGCGCACCGCACCCTTCGCCTCATCTTCGTCAAGCAATGCGGACCAGGATGGAAGACCAAAGATTGAGGGAGCTGGTCCCATGCCTGCTTGCGACCACTGTGGTACTCCGCTTGCAACCGATGGGAGCATAACGAGCACAGACTGCGGAAGTCGGGAGCGAGCTGAAATGGGTTCCTCGGCAAGCGCGATCTGGATGGGGTAGTCGCCTTCCGGATTTCCTTTCGTAATGCAACACAGAGATTGTTCTTGGCGGGGCAGGGGTTTGTCCGGAAGCATTTGAAGACAACCTCACGAGAAAGCTTCTTGATCATTCTTCTACCTTGATGGACGGTGCGAACAATGTTTGCCGTTGGTACGAAATGATCATGTAAGTCTTGGAGACCATGATAACTATCCAAGGGAGAAGCGGAGAGACACAGAAAGAGCAGTGCAGCAGGGAGCAGAGAGCGTGCGTGGGGCTCCGCAGCGTTGGCGACAACTAGCGCGGTCGAACGGCGTAAGGTCGTAGGTCTCGCTTTGTTGTCAAAGAGTATGTGGTTGACTAAGGTATCGTAGCCCTGGATGGTGGATGGAAAGTATTCGGTTAAGCAGCGCATTGCGCTCGCATAGACGGTAGGAGCCTGAAACTTGTCGCTAAGACGAAGCGCACCGACGGCGACGAAGACATCTTTGAGCCTACTTCGTGAATATCTAGTCAATATAGCATGAGCTATCCGCGTTTCAGTCAATCACAGTAGAGTGCTGCTCACTTCGGGTTGAAAATAACGCGTAGAAGATGCCGCAGATCGAGGGAAGATACACCAGACAAGCGAACCAGTGGACAGTCATCATAGCGCTCTTCTGGTATATCAGGGGTTGCAGCGATCTGTTGTGCGAGTGATGTAGAAACCATTGCGAGTACAGTGGTGTAGACTCGAAATCCAACTTGTTCGGCTTGTAAGACCACGCTTCCGTCATCGTACCAAAATTCAGCACTCTTCACGATTTCGGCTCTCGTAGAGGTCATGCTGCGCAGCGAGTATTGAAACTTGACGATCCTACTGAGAGTAAGACGTTATTATCGGAGATCAGGGTGCTAAAGCGAGCAAGAATGTGGTGGACGAAAGACGAAGTCGTACCCTCAACCTCAAGCGCTCGGCACTCAGGGAAGAGACGCGGGCTGGCGTCGGTGCCAGTGCCGGATTAGGCAGGTGAGGTGGTTTGAAATATGGCCCGTGGCGAGCAATAGCTTGGCTCCTCCCTGTGTGGCACATAATCTGCTGCACATTGCACTTGAGTTGCCTTTGACTCTCACCGGGACAATGATAGAAATTGAAGTGCGCCCCGAAGGAGGGCGAACATTCTTCTGATGTTCGTCTTGGCGTAGCCGCGTCCTCGAGATGAGTACCTCGAGCTCTGAGCGTGCTAGAAAAAGCAACCCACGACTTGTATTTCTGTATGAACTTCCGTTTGTACTTGATGTTTTGTTGTATACTATTGTGATTGCAGCGCGCATGTATCACCGAACTAAGTGATTGTATATGCCACCGCTAAGGGCGATGCATGGATGACAGGGTGCACTCTCGTTCTATGCACTATACGGAACGTATGCTTGTCGGTTTTCCATTCGTCTCGCCCTGTTCGTTTCTAGCAATTCAGGAATTCACTACCAATCCACAACGAGCACGCCGTAGTATTGCAAGCAAAGAAGTTAGGCCCATAAACCAGTCCAATATCGCTATGATATCCACACTCCCAGTGAAAAGTCAAAGCCCCACAACAGGCTGACAAGAAACCAGGTTTTGGTTGCGAAAAGCGACCGATGGAGCCGAAGTAGCGATCGGCGTTTGCCTCGTCGATTCCAAGATCCCGAACGTAGGTTGTAAAATCATCCGTACATTCATGATGGGCTGCACTCATCCGTTGTGGTCAGAAATACGTGCTAAGGAGATGCCTTCCTCGCCATGTTATCGTAGTGCCACATCCTGCATCTGCATAGTCCAAATGGCTTTACGACGTGGTGCAGAGGTCGCGCGATATACACAACGACGAGGCCGGGCGCACACTGCCGTCCACGTATCAAAGTCAGATCATGTAAGAGAAACCGTCGGCAGCAGCGATACCCCACCTCTGTAGAAGGTCCAGTCACAGCTCGGGCAATCCCAGGTGCTACCGGCCAATCTCAACGCACCATGGGCAAGACCTCGCCGAGAGAGGATATTTGCACCTTCCGATTGGCACTTATGTAGCTCGACTAATGAGGAGCAGGGCGGCGAACGCGACTGGATGAACCAGCCGACAGACCGGATGGACAGTTCTTCGCATCATACTGTCCGGGGACCATTTTTGGTGACGTTCAGATGACGAGTCATCGCATGAAAGTGAACCGCAATCAACATTCACGGCTAAGCGAGCAAATAGGGGTGGTCACGGTAGCGGATTAAAGGTCGGATTAAAGGCCGATTACACGTCGGATTAAAGTCCGGTTGAGGTTGCAGAAAGGGCTGAATCCAAACGTGAATCGTGATTCTACTCTGACGAACCGACTTTGAATCCGGATTACCTGTGCGCTTTGGCATGATGCCGCGTGATGCCGACGATACCTGGCATCTCGGCATGCTCCAGATATGGAAGTCTCAGCTGCGGCGAACCTTACGTGAAAACCCAGAGTTGTCGGAGCTGCTAGCCTCTGTCTGCCCGCCTCCCTTCCACACGCCCGGCCAGACAGAATGGCCAGAATTTGCTGTGGCAGTCATTGCCATAGGTTACAAAGATAAGATAGGGTGGAGTAGATTAATGAGGTGAGTGAAAGGGTACGCGTCGCGTCACGTCGCGTCTTGCTTGTCGCCGAATCTTTTCAAACTCCGAGCAAGCAGGCGCTCAATTGCCTCGCGGAATCGAGAAGTCGATTCACTCGTGCAAAGCTAATCCAAGCGTTCGATTCATGTTCGATTACGCACACAGCGACTCTTAATCCGACCTGTAATCGGCCTTTAATCCGACCTGTAATCCGCTACCGTGACCACCCCTAATATACGTCTTACTAACGAGGTGCACCATCCTGCATGCAGGGTCATGCGATGCTTCGCTGAATCCATGCCCAAGCCGCCCTCCAACGCATGCGCGATGACTTTATGCTATGCAAGTCATGCCCCGCTTAACATTGCGACGGTCTACATAAAGGCACAGTCAGCAAAGACATTCTATTAAGATCGTTCAGACTCACCGCTGTATTCAATGACAGACACGTAGCCTCGACTGGCCCGGTCGATGCACCCTCCGGCTTCAGGATGAATTTCCTATGACGTGTCCTACAGTGCAGCGCGTCAGCGAACAAATGTTCCCTGTGCATGCGCGGGCGGGTAGCAATGAATGTACACACAGACACGCATAGCCAGATCCAAAACTGTCGGGTAGATTGATAGACTGATCGCAGCCTTTGAACAAGTAGTGCATACAGAACAAAGAATGTTGATTGGCGAAGAGATAGGAGCTACACTTCAGCTCTCTGCTGCTCTAGTTGCTTTCGGGACACCGTTGCCAATATTTGAGTAAGCGGCGAGATATCGACAGCTGAGGGTTCGAGAACTCCTTCCTTTCCTTCATTCGGAGCCTAATCCCAGTCCAAGCCACGACAGATTGAGCTGACTTGCGCGACGCAGCTGAAACGAGACGGACGTACCAAGGCCTTCAACTTCCACCAACCCAAATTGCTCGCGTATGGCCTCCCATGTTGGTAGTCCGAAGAACTCGGGAAGGTGGTTCCACACCGCGATACGTCCCGTGCTGACAGCCTGTCGAACCTTGACTTGGCATACGCAGCAGAAACGACGATAGGTCTGCTCGCTGAAGTAAGGCAGTGGATTCACGAACTTCGACGCTTGAAACATATTCGTCAGGAATTCATGTCCGCGAGTACACCGAGCGTTGTTAAAGGGGCATCCGGAAGATTTGATATCGGAGAAGACGAAGTTGCGGGCATGCTGCTCGAGGGCCGTCTTGCCTAGCCACCAACGATGGGCAATCTCGGGCGAAAGTGCTACATCTTGAGAGGCGATTGGGATTGCTGCATCTTCATCTTGTGGATATACGGCGCAGAGAAGGAGGAGACAGACAGGTAGCAGAAACGGAGCAATAACACCAGCAGCGTTGGCAAAGACAATAACATTCGTGAGGGTGCAAGAGGGGTCTTGAAACTGCGGCTGGCTGTTGTTATGGATGGAAACGATAGCAAGAGAGGGATCGGTAGGGAACCATTTCTTGAGAGAGCGTAGTGCATAGCGTCTGAGGTTGGTAACGCCATACGTGGTTGCGAACTTCAAGACAGAAGTCGCAAGGGCTAAGTCGGTCTCAAACGGCTCGGTGACACTACAAAACGGTCAACTCTGATCTGCGATCGCCTAATGGTAAGCTACTCACCGATTGTTGGTCATGTTGTACAACCAGTCAAGGAATTGGTGAACGTCCACTGCGGTATCTCCTTGAAGTACAACCAGCGGAAGTCCGTCGTACATCGCCTTATAGTGATTCCCAGGAAGTTCGGAGAGCTCTTTGAAGAACAGGGATTGCTCCTTCAAGCGACTGGAATGTACGCGAAAGACCGTTTTCTCTGCTTGAAGAACTAACGAGCCGTCGTTGAACCACAGCTCAGAGCATCGGGTAAGAGGGCCAAATGCAGTGGACATCTCGGCGTGTCCGTCGGTGCAGGCGGAGTGATTTTGAGGTAGAGGTATGTATTGGCGTCAGAAAATTGTTCGAGACGAAGTCGAAGCTGTAGGTGGGATCCGAAATCCAGACGTGCGGGCAAGCGAGAAATGGCAGCCTAGAGCAGTCCCGGACAGAACAAGAGATAATGTGGGGGATTTTGATCGGACTTGTTTGAGTACGAAGAGATCAGCCAGAGATTGTATATGAGTTCGTATCAATGCGTATGTGTGTCGCGAAGACAAGCGCAGTCAGTCTCCCTGGGCAAACTACACAGACTGAGATGGAGGGCAAACGGAGGATGATGTGCTGACCGGCGCCAGTGCGTGAACCAGGAGACCCATGGCCTCGGAATTTAAAATTGGCATCAGTGAGCTGAACATCCGACTTGCCGACCCTTGCCGACCCTTGCCGCAATTCGGCCAAGCGCGACTTGCTTTCCTACGTTCTCTGCTCTCGCTCTCGTCGTACCTGTACTGGCCTCAGCTGCGTCGATATCTTGCTCAACTATCGAGCAGCACTATTCCGGCAAGTTCTCGAAGTGTCATCAAGACCGTTGATGCCGTCGGCTTATATGCCGGCTCTTGGGAGCATTGCGCCCTCGCGCGCTCATCCACTCCGGAGCCTGGAGGTTACATTGTTTATGTCTCTGGGTCGTCTTTACGACACCAGCGTGCACGCGAAAAACTCACTTTTTGCTAAGGTTTGACATGTCTAGCCTGTCTCCCCTTTCGGTCGCTTAAGCCAACTTTTGATACCTTTTAGTAGCTTGCTGACCTTTTGTCGCTTTCCATAGGCTTTTGGTAACTTGAAGCAGCTTGCAGCTTTCTTGAAGATGAATGCTGCTTGCTGAACATCTTGCAACATAGCCCAATTCTGGACGCTCCAGATATCCTGTCACGAAACCACACTTCGCACGCCAACAAGTGCATCCTCACACACAGCCTTGGGTACGCAGGCCCCTGCGACCGGCTTCACCACCGTAGCTGGGTGAGCTAATCTGACGGTAGACGCGACAGGCCATCGCAGGCATACGCTGGATTCCGGGAACGCACCCACGCCGGACGGCACACTCGAATCCAATGCCGACGCGGCATCCGAACATGACACGCTGCCCGGCGGTGCGGCCTCTGGGATGCTCTCGTCTGCGCGCCCGAAGCATATCACCGCGCTACTCGAGGGCCTTGGATGCACATGTGAGCGCCGCTGACGCGCGCTGGCCCGCGCTTCCTTATGTGTTATTGCTCGGCCAGCGCACGACGGCGAGTTCCAGCAAATCGGGTGCGAAGGAGCTCCAGCCGCTTGAGAAGCGGGGCGGCAAACCGCGAGGGTGGGCGGCGGTCGTTTGCAGGCAAGCCGTCTTCGCTCGGGGGGACGTGACATCTCTTACTGGGTGCTCCTTCGAGGTCGCGCACGACAGGCTCGTGCAGGTAGTCACGGATGTTTTGCCGTTCGAGCCGTACCGCGAGCAGCTGATCGCCGTCGGCCTCAGCAAGAAGGTGCTGGAGAGCGTCGCGCGGCTCCAAACATTCCTTCCGCGGCTAGACTCACTGTGTTTGTAAGTGCGCCGAGCTCCGTCTGTCCGGGCCATTGTCGTGACGAGGAATGCACACCTGACATGTATTGCGTTACAGGAACTCCAATATACTGGCTGAGCAGCCTCTCGGGGACGCTCCGAACGCTGTCCATCGGGTCGCACAGGGTGAATCTCACCATCGGTTTTCAACGCAGCCTGACGCCCTTCATATTTTTCAGCCACCAACTGAACCTCAAGAGCCTCGACTCGCTCCGCCATCAGTCTGTTGCTCTCTACGCGTGCGGTGATCCTTGGCGTTGGTGGGTATATACGGGTCGCAGGATTGGAGCTGCAGTACCTGCGGCACCTGCGCGCGGACAGGAACCGCATCTGCAGCGTCGATGTGCTCGAGCAGATAGGCGAGCTCATGAAGCTGCGCCTCCAGGGTCATACGCTCGAGGGCACCCCCGACCTCACGCAATTCCAGTAGTGCGCACTCTCCCTCTACCCCTCTATCACGCCGTCCCTGCACGCCTCCTGCCCCTACCTCCGACCCCTCTAGCCTCGTGCGCTTGCGTGACAGGGCTCAGCTGGCGATGCTGAACTTGAGCTGCAACTGGATGAGCCACATTGCGGGCCTGGCCACGCTGCATCGTACTCTGACAGTGACCAATCGCTGAGTGGCTCCCGTATCATAATAGCTATAAGTCATGCGCTAATTGTATCGTCTATCCAGTACACACTTAAAGATGGAACAAGCGTGATAAAGCTCAGAAAGCTAGCGGCCCAAGGGAAGTTGTTAACCCGACCGGTGTTGGACTTTCAAGCTTAGCTCTTCGTGTAAAGGACGCATTGCCGGCTGGTCTGCGATATAGCGCCTAGGGCCTAACCAACATCTTCGAGTGGAATACTCCGTGAATGGACGCGACCCTGCGCACCAACGGCGCAGCGCTTTCGCACTTTCCGCAGGACTCGGCAGAAGCCGTAGAAGTAGTTTGGTAGAAGGGAACACAACTCGGGATAACCCTGTGCAGCCTACTACATTATAACAAGAATGCTCGGATAGCAAAGCCCGCGTTGATTATACTGGATTCTTGTGTGACACGTTGCAAAGACTGTGATGGCTGGCCATTTATTGAGTACAGATTGAACAGACGTGTCGGGACAATAAACTGAGCCATGTACTACCTCAGTTCCCCGCTACCACTGCCGCTTCCTTTCCCCTCTCCTCGTCTTCCATGATCAACACAGTCCATGGCGGAAGACCGAATGCCACCGGGAGTACATCCCACGATTGCTTGCGACCAGCCTGGTACTCCGCCTTCAATCGATGGGAGCACAGAGAGCAGAGACTACACTAGTCAGGGACCTGCTGGAACAGGTTGCGGGGCAGATTTGCCTTCACAGAGAAAGCCAGCTTGCGAATGTCCTTTCGTATTCGCGACACAGGACGCCTTGTTGGCAGGGCATGTGCTGGTCAAGAATCCCTTGAAGACGACTTCAACGGCGAGCTTCTTGATGACTGGCTTGCCCTGCAGTATGGCCTTCAAGACGCGCGGCGACGCGACAATATTTTTGTTACAGTACTTGAGGAGAAGCCGGTCGTCCAGCTGGGGAAGGTCGGTGAGACATAGATAGAGAAGAGCGGCAGGAACGAGGGAACGCGCGCAGAGGCCCGCGACGTTGGCGACAGCAAGCACTGTTGGGCGGCACAAGATCTTGGCGTCCCCTGGCTTGTCATGGAGCAAGTTGACTAAGGCGTCGTATCCGTCAAGAGTGGAAGGGAAATATTTGGATAGACACTGCATTGCGCTTGCGTGGATAGCGGGTGCTTTGAGGATGTCGCTAAGATACAGCATGCTAATCGCTGTGGGGACATCCGTGAGCACGCTTCGTGAGTAGCTAAGCAATTCATCGGCATCAGTGGTCCGCTACGGAAAAGGACCTTGTCTGAACATCACGCACTTTGGGTCAAAGACGGCGCGCAGGAAATTCCGCAGGTCGGTAGCGGACACTTCAGACAAGCAGACCAGTGGACGACCATCGTAGCGCGTCTGTGGTGTGTTAGGAAGCGATGCGATGCGTTCCAGTAACGATTTAGACCATAGTCCAAGCGAGCTCGTATGCACGCGAAATACGACGTTTTCGGCTTGCAAGACCACGTTTCCGTCGTCGTACCAGAAGTCGGTGCTCTTGACGATCTTGACTTTAGAGTTTTGCATGCTGAGAACTGGACAATTTGAATCGAGGTGAGCGTAGCTGACTGGAATGCGGTGGTAGATTGAGTTGGGTCAAAGACGGTGGTGGTTCGAGACGTTAAACAAAGCGCGTCTCCGACCGCGTGGAAGACACGCTGTGCAGTTGCCGGGCGCTTCTTACCTGGACAGGCGGGACTGGGCCGCCGAGGGCGGCCGCTGCCGAGCTTGCGCAAATGCGCAGGCTGCAACCTGAAGCTCTGTGGACGGAACATGGACAGTTACTTACATGGTTTCAATATTTATCTTACAGCTCAATGGTAGTTGGAGTCGGGGTTATCTGAGGTGCGCATAAAGTACTTGGAAATTGCGTGCATACTACTACTACAAACAAGATACAAATGTGACTTCAGGCAATAGAAAAGCGCAAAGAAAATTAAGGCGTGAGTTGGTTTCCTCTGCAAGCTTACAGCTCCGAGTACTTATCCCGAGGACCACGTAAAGGTCCACGCCAGGACGAGCATCAGAACGATGCCCGCCCTCCCTCGGGACGTACCTTTAAGTTATACTACAACCCGGTGAGAGTCGAAAGACGGCGTAAGCGCAATGCACAGCGAGGTAGCTCGCCCCATGAAGGTGCAGGGGTCAAGTCGCTGCTCGCCCGGGAAACGTATGGCCATAGACCGCCATACTCGACTGAGGCCAGTCACCAGCCCAAGTATGGTTCCGCACGCCCGGACGACGAGGGGTTGTCACGACCTGCACCTGTGCCATGGAGCTACACATACCTGCCATACATCGCAGCCGTCAGAAGGAGGGGGAGGGAGCCGAATGTCGAAGGAGCCTCGGGTGCACGGACTGGTGGGAGGACGCGGGCAAAGGAGGTCCATGGACACGCTCGCCGCCGTCAAGCCGACCGCCTACGGTGGGTACACAAGGTCACGGAGGTTTGTAGGCACCGAGGCCCCTGGCGCATCCGTACCACCACTGGCACTTGTGTTGTGTTGGTGGACCCATGAACGTAGACGACGGGAGAGGTGACGAGGTGCTACCCGCAGAGACGCAATGCCGGAAAGTCCACCCGCCGCACACCTGGAGAGGCTTGGGGAAGGGAAGGGGAAGAAAAGAAGGAGAGAGGGAAGGCTGGTGAGGAGAAAGAGCAAGGTCGGCTGGGTATTTATATGTTTTTGCGGCTGGCAGTCCGTTTACTGACAATCAACGGGGTCACGCCGACGACCAAACCATCTCAAACACCTGCCTAATTCGGCTGTCGCACTGATCCGCCCCCGCGCGCAGCCCGCCGCTCGGGCTGGCGCTCGCAGGCTCAGCTTCAGCCTTCCTCACGTCGGAGCGCCGAGCTCAGCCAGTGGCTGCCACTTCTCTTCTTGCCGTTGTCAGGCTCCGAGTCCGAGCATTCCTTTCGTATACTCCGTATGCATTCAGCGCATGTTTTCACTTCTCAGCGTCACTTCACGTATGTAAGCTCTGCGAATGGGTGCTCTTCCTACGGACGAAACTTACAACAGGTACAGTACTTCTCTAGGTGAAAGGTATCGATGTGCCTTGCCATTGCAGCCTTGCCCATCACCACGCGTTATACCACCATATCACGTCTGGACGGTCTCATCGGGATGCTCTGCGGCGTGCAAATTGTCTCCATTGCTGCTGTTTTGTCAGTCAGGTTCTGTCCGGGTGAGTGTCCCAGTCACCAGTGTGCCCACGTCGACTGAGCTCCACACAGCGTTGAAGTTTCACATTCGAGCCAGATATGTCAGAGTTTGAGCTCGATGGGGTGCCGACCAGCTGTGAGTACACCGTCACATTCGTCGTGGGTCCCGTTTACAAATATGGCTTTGACAGTGGCTCGTGGGCACCCTCCAGCAGTTGTGCGACTTCTGCCAGCTGTTCGCCGCTCTCAAGCCTCACGAATGAAGTGCACCGAGTCTAAAGGCGCACCTTATGGACGGTTTACATATTGAGGACAAGAATGTTGGCGAATCGCGGGGATTTGTGGGAAGGTGGAGGTGGATATTACAGTAAGGTGGACGAGCTTCGATGCCATCATCAAATAGTGCGTAGCCTTCTTGTACTTTCTGATAGCTACTTACATTTTTCTTCTTAGACTACTCCGTGATGCTGCTCGGCAGTCCAGCCTGCTTAGTGGATTATTGAAGGCACCATAAGTGAGTGACCCCAATTTACTAGTTGTTGTCGGGAACACAGTCGACATTTCAACACGCAGTAGAACATATGTTGCGACGATCCAAATACTATGCAACGCCAGTGGAAGATATCAGCTCGTGCCGGCTGAACGCAGTGGCAGCAGTGCGCTGCTCTACATATGCTTGATGATTATGATATGCTGATCGAGATAGCTATTCTGGCTAGGGCAATGTCCGCACTCTGGTATACTCGTCATGTGTCCTGCTCAGATGCCTGGATGTCTTAACTCGACGCTCTCTTTGGGCACCGGCGGTGTGACGAGCGCATGTATCCACCCGATGGCCGTGATTTATGTCTCCACCGCATTTTTCGGTCACCTCTTGCATTGTTAGTGCTGCTGGTCTAGCCATCATGCAATTACTGACTATCGTCGTAGCTCTGTTTGCAAATTTGCACGGCTCTGCCGGTCTGCCGGTAGAATTCCGACATAGTGCGCGTCGGCCGACTTGTTCATGCAGTGTCTGTCTCAATCATACGTTGACGGATACCGTTGACGGTTACAATAGCAATCAGATTGCACGCGAAAGGACTATTGTCATATGCTGCTAACACTGCCTCAAATACGGGAAAACTGGAGTCGCTTTGTTCCCCTTCATGGGATTCTCGTTCCTCTGAGTCCCCTGAACCTGGTGAGTATGTCTCGACTGCAGCGGATATCCTTGAGCGTATGCCATGCGCATGGAAGCCTTGTTCATGCTGAAATTAGACAATTAGACTCGTGTTCATCAATTCAAGCACCTGCAGAGACAGCAGGTACGCCCGTTGGTAACACTCATTCCCAGCCCTACATGCTTACTCGTTTCGCTTCCGCATTCAGTCTCATATGTACTGTGTTGCAAAGAACTGAAAGGTTCCTGTTTGGCGCTTACAGTTTCCTCAGAAGCGCGTTGAGGCTCTGTGCGAAGCGCATGCTAACAACCATTGGCTGCGTCATTATGCATCAATGTTTCAAGGTACAGTGCACCATCGTTTGACACTCAGGATTATTGGCAGCCTGTTGGCCAACTGCGGCGAGAAAATGCAGTAGCAGTCCAAGAGTCATTTCACCTCAATTACACACATCTTACTCGAGCTCAGACTTCGGCAAATGTCACAAGTGGCTGGGGTCCTATCAGAGCGCTTGAAGGAGTCTGAACCAGGAATTAAGGTTCCTGCTGCCCCTTAGTGTCAAGCCTTAGCGACATTCAGATATAGTCTCATTTCCAACTCATAAAGAGGTTGCTTGCAGCCAGCACGCTTTGCACTTTTTTACCATTTGTAATGTAGTAAGCAGAGTTTGAAAGACACGCTGCAGAGCAACCAGCTAACTAGCTGACACAAAGCATGATGCAAGCCAGCACTGGCTAAAAGACTTTGATGGCAGTCTAGAATTACGGTTGGTGTCTATCTATTAGCCTTGGAGAGGTCTGTGGTTTGCCTTCTTTCTATATTTAAATGGGATGTCACTTAATAGCGATGTTCAGCTTGCATCAATCCCACTCCATCATTTCCCTCTTTGTTTGCGTGCTGTCCCTTGCCACATGTGGAACTCTGTACTAAAACTCACCACTGCTGTTTTGCACCAATGTGAAATTGAGTTAAGTTTTGTCCTCTCTACAGACAATCAAACTGTCGGACTAGAGCTTTACATTTTCCCCTACACTCTGACAGGTAGCAATATGGGTGACATTGCGTAATGTTTACTGTGTCAAAGTTGTGAAAATTAGATGCATCATGTCCTGTAACTCTAAGCTCAGTCAGTGAGAATATGCATTTCTGTGTATTATAAAGCCAAGCTCATTTCTTCTCCAATATCACCTCTCCCAGTGTCTCAAGCCTCCTCTGCACCTCCTCTGCACCTTTTTGCCACTTGTTCCAACTGTGCCATGCCCAAGAACTCTCACCAGTTGTTGTCTTGCAGCTCGTCAACACTCCCGTATATTCTGGACCTTCTCCTATTGTCTCCAATGCTTTCATGGCCGACTCATGGCCTCAGGAGTCTTGTCTCTGTTAGTATGGCAGAATCCTTGATGACCTAACCTCTGCAGCATACTGGAAAAGACGCATGAGGGC
Organism: Terana coerulea; assembly: GCA_024811115.1. Classification (NCBI taxonomy): domain Eukaryota; kingdom Fungi; phylum Basidiomycota; class Agaricomycetes; order Polyporales; family Phanerochaetaceae; genus Terana; species Terana coerulea. Next base: position 45,295 of record JAKOGH010000206.1, read on the forward strand.
AGCTGCCACCATTATCTCTTTTGTCAGCCATCCGCAGCCCTGACCTAGACAAAATATCCTAGTACGTCTCATGATGTGTCTGCAACTGACCGGAGTCACTAACTTTCATTTGCCAGTCCTTGCGACAAGCAAGGCTGTTTTATATCTGAGGACAGCTTTGTACAGTGCACTAAGGACCATTGGTTCCTGGAGTACGTTCACTGCTTTTGCTCACTAAAGGATAGCCTAGACTGTTGTGTTCTATCAGCAGAATAATATTTGGCTTACAAGGCCTTATAAGTGCTTCAATTCCATATATAGCACACAATCCTTGGATCAGAATTAGAAGTATATGGATTGGGACCCTATGCTTTGCAAAGCTCACAAGCCTTGCAGTGCCTTGCAAGGCTAATCCGGGTTGCTTCTGTAGGATTATTAGTTTATTTGTTTATTTTGCATACTCAAACTGTATATGTAATGGGAATCAAAAGATAGTATATTCTATTACTACTACATGGCATAGTGATAAATATAACAGCGGAAGAAGAAACCCTTCATAGGCAGTGAGCGTTCTCCCTCTAGCAATAATAGCACCTATTCAAGTACATCCCCTACTCATTCTGCTTGCAGCGCTTGCAAATCCGTGATATGCAACCAGTCCCAGCTGCGCTGCCTGTGAAGTGGCTACGGCCTCCATGGCGCACTTGCATGCAGAACATGTCCTATTTGTGTCTGCGTTCTCATCACCGCTTCATGCCAGTGCTGAACCCACTTGTTGGGTGCACACGGTAGGAGGTTACAACAGCAATAGATAGTGAGTGCATGTTGACAGGTCCATTTCAAAGAGTAGTTTACTGTACGATGCAAGAAGTTTGAGTGAGAACGACTTGGCAGCTGAACAGTAGAGATGGCATGACTTACCTAGTTAGATTGTAACAAAACTCATGAGCTTACATATCTGTGCCTTTTGGTGAGTGTATGTGCAAGCTTTGCGTAAGCATTCGAAACTGCGTACCTTAATGTAGTAGGAGGGCAGACAATGCAGACGCCGCCCGACGACAGTTCTGAGTAATGTTAAATGTGAAACCGATGTGGCTGGCTGGATAAACCGTGGAGCAGGTGCATTAAAGGGAAAGGGTGGGCAGGCAGGACTAAGTGTTTGGATGTAGCACCAGGCAAGAGTGAGCAAGAGTGAGGGTGGTGGGAAACCTGGAAAAGTGGTCACTGTAATGTCGTTGAGTCAGTTTGGGAGTGTTGGTTTAGGAGAGGCTGCAAAAGCCTTCAGTGAAATATGTATTGCCTTCAAAATCTAGAGCTGAGAAGCATAGCATCAGAAGAGGCACTTAGAAGGTCAGAGAAGGACTCACCTAGCTGCGATTGACCTTATAAGACCATGCAAGTCAATGTAAGGCAGACTTTGCATTCTAAGGCAATGGAAGGCAATGGAAGGCTGCTTTTGCATTCCAAGTGCTCATCAGGCCAGTAAGTGCTTACAAGGGCGATACCCTGCTTCTAAGCTTTCCTTTGTTCTGCTGATGTTGCGCCATTGTGCCTATTGCAAGAGAGCATATAGGCAACCTTTGCATTGGCTGCTGATGCTGAGCTGCAACAATTGGTTGGGGATGCATGTACTTTGGTAAGTCTTTGGCATTCTGCACAATTTTTACAGTTATATTAACTAGTTCAGTGAACTGGATGTGCCTCTTTAGAGAGCACATTTTGCAAACATTCAAAGTGTATCTTCCCAAAGGGAGGTCACCTCAGATATGTGAGTTGAAGTGCATCTGCAATGTTTGCTGTTATTCTGATTTAAGAAACAGTTAATCAGGCACAATCTATGCCTGGTCCCATGCCACTCCAACTGGACAAAGGCAAGGGTATCAATGATGGTACACTGGCAAGTACATTGTGCTGCCATTATATAAACTAGTGACACTTGATCTAACTTTTGACCAGTAGAATATTATTGCTCTGTGTCCAAGCCTCTGTTCACAACTTCTGACGAGCTTAAGAAGGAGGCTGATGAGGAAGCAGGCCATCAGAGCATGCTTAAATGCTCTCAGACAAGTGCGAACAAGAATTGCACTTCATACAGTATAGTAAATCTTAATATTATTCTTTTTCTTGCAGACTGGGACATCTTGGATAGTAAGTACATTCACAAGCGTCTTGAGTCATACTTCATGGTCTCAACAATTGCTTTAGTGGCGCAAGTAGAGAGGTCAATGACTCTAATTATCTATGGACACCACCAGCCATTTAGTCAGACCTTTGAGAGAGTCCATAGGTATCCTCTCAGGAGGAAGTCATGGATGTTCTCATGACCCTCTTCTCTAAAGAAGGTTGTCACTATATAGGACTCATGAAAGTGCTAAGTAAGTCTTTTTGTAAACCTCTTAGCATATGCTAGCCTTTGACCCATTTTCGCAGCTAACTGTAGGCACTGTGCGGCACTGTCAAAGCAAGGACTTGAAAGTTCAAAACTACACGTGTGCACCTGAGACTGAGCCCGTGTCCACACTGCAAAGCAAGCATGTGGCTTGGTTGTCAAACTAGGCATTCTTTGATCTTATCAATGCTTTTTGTACCTTTACTTCTCACTTATTTAACTCATCCAAATTTCTTAACACTAGCACACCCAACAAGCTGAGTCCGGAGCTCTTGCAGTCCACATTTGCTTCTGCTTCATTTTCTACACTTTCTTCTTCATCTTCTTCTGTATTCATCTCTATCTTTCTATTTGCTATGTAGTCGTGAGTTGATTTAACAGGTGAATGTTCGGACTTTGAGAAGAATTAAACATGGCTCTGTTTAGCTCTTGGCATTTACTCTGTATACAATTCCTTGTAATTATCTTGAGAGTATTTACTATCTATTGTCATGTTTTGCACAATGGTTCTGTTAACTGAAGCAACCAGCCCAATGTACAGCAAGACAGTACAGCACCATCTAAGTTGAGTCTAAATGTGCCACTGTGTCCTCTACACTATATCAAACTACTTCAAAACCACTTTGTGACAATACTTACTATACTAAAGCAATACTGTAATTTTTCAGAGCTTAAAACTAGAAGCCAGTTTTCTTAACTGACATACCAGGGCGCTTATGCTGAGCTTTGTAGTGTTTGATATGGCCCTTATGCCATTTGAACCCATCTGAGTCACTCTCTCACCTTGACTATGACAGATCATGCCCACTTCCACTTTGACAGCACTAATAAATCTATTCATTACGCTTGTACTTTTCAAATATCATGAGTTCCTTCTTTACTTGTGTCACCTCTTACTGCAAGTTCATGAATGCACTCAGCCTTTACTTTCCATAGCATCGATGAACACTCTATAGCAGCCTGTAGTGGTGAGAAGGGTTTTGGATTATTTGAAAAAACAAACATAATAGAGACTGTGACGTGGTAATAGTCAAAGTAGGCTGGCTTACACTGTGGTGTGTTATAACAGATTTATCAGCTTGGAGGGCTGACTCATAGGCAGGTAACTGAACAGCAATCACATTGTCCACTTCCCACCAGCTACCTGAAAACCCTTTATTTGGACTGCAAATCAAGATGAAAGTGGTTACAGCTAAGCCTTCAAGCACCAGCACCTGCAGTACCAAGGCAGGCCCACTGGCATTGTCAGTCAAAACAACTACCTTCATTGTCTAGGAGTTTAAGAGAAAGTAATAAAAAAGACTTATCCTCCAGCCCCGTGCCTGTCATCTCTGTACCGCTTGTGAGCATGCCAAGCGTACTCTCTTGTCTGCCACCTAGACCTCCATTGAGATTGACTTGCTTTTCAAGGGCATCAACTTCTACATCCCCGTTACCCATGCGCATTTTGAGAAGCCCTGCCAGAATCTCTTCTGCTTGACTCTTGAGCCCATTAAGAAGGTCCTCTGTGATTTCAAGATTGACAAAGGCAGCATCCATGAGATCGTTCTTATTGGCGGTTTCACTCGCATCTCCCATATTGTCAAGCTCGTGTCCGACTTCTTCAATAGCAAGGGGCCTAACAAGTCCATTAACCCTGTGAGGCTATTGCCTACGATACTGTCGTCTGAGCCGCCACCTCTCCCGCATGACCCCTCCGAGAAGACTTAGAACCCTCTCCTGCTCAACATCGCCCTCTCATCTGCTAATACCAAGATGGCCGGCGCACTATATGCATGCCACACCAAGCGTAACACCATCATCTCTACTAAGAAGTCCGAGATCTTCCTGACTTACTTTGACAACCAGCCCTGTGCTCTCATCTAGGTCTACAAGGGTGAGCGTGCCTGCCAAGGATAATAACCTCCTTGGCAAGTGTGAGCTTTCCCCATCTTTTCTACACTATGCAGTGTTCCTCAGATTGAGGTCACCTTCAATATTGATGCCAACAGCATCTTGAATGTCTCTGCTTCCTGACAAGACCACTGGCAAGTCAAGCTGGATCACTATTACTAATAATAAGGGCCGTCTGTTGAAGGAGGAGATTGAGCACATGGTCTTCAAGGCAGAAAAGTGTGGGACTGAGAACGAGGCTGCAGCCTCGCATCACCGCTAAGAATGGTCTCGAGTCGTATGCCTACAACCCTTGCAACACCTTTACTATTTCCTTTACCAGTGACAAGTTTCCCACTGACGAAAAGTTGAAGCTTAAGACTGCCATTGATGAAGCCATCTTGTGCCTCAATAGCTCACCAGAGGCCAGTCATCTCGAGGGTATCTGGCAGGCAGAGTGCATGTGGTCGCAGTGCTCAAAGGCAGTTAAGGATCAACTTGAGGCAGCGAAGCACACACTCAACATTGTGCAGTGGCAGGGGCAGTACGGGAGGCAAACTGGCTGCAACAATCCTGGAGTTGGTGTGGTAGCTGCCGGCGTGAAAAGGTGGAGTAGGCACAGGGTAGCACAAAGTGCCATGACTGCAATGCAGTTTTGTGGCTCACTGGTGTTGCACTGGGCTCTGTCAAGTTAGAGGAGAGCAAACACCTAACAGAGGCCATCACAAGGGTATGAACATCAACAGCCAGGGCCACTGTGTCAACTTAAAAAATCATTGCCTGCATCACAAGCAATGTCAGCTTGGGCACCTTTACACATGATAGTGCAACAGATGTGTAGGGTGTCGTCACTCCGCAATACGCTTAGGTGCCTGAGAACACATAGGCTTACTTTCGCTCAAGCTGCCGAACAGGCAGAATATTATAAAGCCATTATGCTGTCAGTGCTGCAAGTGGCCAATCTGTACCTGTGTGGCATTGCAGCATGCCTGGTATTCTAGTGGTTTGCACTTAACATGCAGCCTATGCCACAGGACTGTGATGGTATGACACTCTTAGATAGACATCCCTTGGTAGAGATTGGCCAAACAGACTGTAATTTTTATGTGTGACAGGCCTGAATGTTATACAAGCATGGAATATATTTATCTTTGAGCATCAGAGCACTTTGTAAGATGTGTGCCTTTTCCGACACCTTTCTGGTGAAGGACCCAACAAAGGTGGGTTCTTTCACTTTAAATGGTGCCTTTGGCTCATTTACAACCAGGTTGACCTTGGTGACACTTGTATAATAGGATTAACAGACACTCAACATCCTGAATCAAACCCTGCAAAGCTTCCTATGCTTGCAAGTCCATGTCTCAATTGCGCACTGCTGGTGGTAGCTCTTTGAGAAGCTTATCTGCAAGCCTGAAATGACATCGCAAGATTTCTCCAAGTTGTGAGCAGCTGAAAAGAAGCTTGCCCACTGAGAGTGTTTTCTACCCCATGTAGCACTGATAAGAGCTTGTCCAAGTCATACTCAGTTTGTTGCTGAATCTGAATGTTGGCTGCACAGGTGCTATCAGCGCTCTCAGCATTACCTGGAGGTGTTCTGTTCAAATTGTTGGTCCCTTCTTCCAAGTCATGAATAGCCACTTTGGTATTCAGCTTCCGAATGTGCAATTCAGGCAAGGCAAGAGTTTCATCCACAATATACAGAGGTAGAATCTCCGTGTGATTCATCAAGCCTGGTTCTGTGCTGCCAGCGCCACTAGCCGCTGCATGCTCACTGGAAGAGGGCACAAAGACAGTGTGAGCGTAGAAATTGCCGTACTATCACTTGTTAGTCACTTCACAATTTCGGCAACTTCCTCGCAGCCAGGAAATGCGAAAGGAACTAGCAGCTTGCCTCAGCATGCTAAGCCTCTATGGGTGTATAAAACACTTGCAAATGCTTACACGCTCCGCCGTTGAAAAGCCAATTAGGACATGAACAGGTTGCGGACTCAGATGGATGAAGGGTAAGTCGGTAGACCATGCCATCCATTGTCGAGACTGACAATTTACCTAAAGCTCATACCCTCGCTTGCTTGAAATAGGGCAAAGCCACTTTAAAAACAAGATAGCTTTCGCATCGGCGTCCTTCTTTATATCTGAGGTGTACTAAGCAAGAGGATAAGGGTGTTTTCGGCTTCAGGTTTGCAGTGTACAGGCAGTGGAAGCAGATGTTAATAGAGAGGTGAGCTTGAATCGCTCGGATTTCCAGTCGGCAAAGGCACTGAGCATTCTCTGTCGTGCATAGAGTCGGGGAGTATGTGAACAGTGAAGTGATAGAGCAAAATGTCGAAGCACAGGCAGTGCCCGGAGTGTTGCCATTGACGGATGTGCTTGATCTTCAAGCTGCCGTTTAGCAACTTGAGGTGATTTGTCATAGTAAGAATTTCATCAATAGCCATATTTATGCACGTAGCAGCAAGCTGACGATTATGTCTTGACCAGCTCTTCCACAAGTTCACAGGCATCCAGGTCGCAAGGATGTAGTCCAGATATTTCTGGGCAGCTTCTGCGACCTTCTCTGTTGAATCGGCTTGAGCGGTCATTAGCTCACATTCCGCTCTCTTACTCATAATAAGAGCAAGAGCATCAAAGTGTTTGATTGTATGCAGCAATTTGTGCGTTTGTGAGCATGATAAGCAACTTAGAAAATTGATTTACTCACAACTGTTCCATTAGCTGCAGCCTGACTTCCATATGGCCTCTCCAAATGACTCTTTTACAAATCCCCTTGCACTTATTTGTCCAGCACTGGCAAACATAAAACATGCATAGAAGAGAAGAATTCTTGGCCATACAGCAATTAGGGTGCCATGCTTGTTTGTGTTGGTGTCTGTTATTGCAGCACAAGGGGAAAACATAGCTCCTGTCTCCTTAGTGTGCGCCCAGCCACTTTGCCAGTGCTCCAATATTTCTGAGATAATCTGAGTATTGTATCCAGCATAAGTAGCTCAATTACCGGCAGGCGAGAGAATAAAAACATGGCAACTGGAATTCCACGGCTTGTCTTATCAACTACAAGGACAATCCACAACAGTAGGTGCAATGAGCAAACACTAAAGGTGCTGTCAAGGACAATTTGTCGATTGTGACCGTCTTCCACGCTGCGTCCCACATCTCGATGTCGCAATGCAAATTTTGATACAGTCACTCTTGGCGGCATAGGCAGCATACTTGAAGACAGCATAGTATACTGCCAGTTTGTAGTACTTGCTTTGAGAATTGAGCCAGTTGTCAACATCATAGGCTTCTTGGTAATGCTTGCAGTAAAGACAGCTGAGGTTGGTGGGTAATAACTCATAGTGATGATTTTAAGTGTGCCTGGTGGTTTTCTGTCCTTCATAGGCCTTATATTTGTACTAGTGTTGCCAAAGTTCAGTTCAGTTCAACAGTTCAGAACCAGAACCAATGAACTGAATTGTGAAGTTCAGTTTGGTTTGATTCTGGTTCGGCTTCTAAGTAACTTAGTTTGGTTCTTGGTTCGGGCATAGCTGTCACACTTTGAATCAAGTTTGAACTGATTCGAACTATGAACCATGTATATGTTATGTAGTGTATTTGTGCTGGGATTCACAGAGAAAAGTATATAAACTTACTTACTGTAGCATGTTTAAACTATTTTCTCGTCTTTGTAATTGTAAACTAAGCACCAAATGTCACTTTGCTCATGTTCTGATGCATACTTAATGCCATCAATAGCCATCAGAGATGGCAACTGGCAGCCTCTGTTGGACAATGAGCTTCAAAACATCATAATGCGAGGCTTTGGAACTATACAAGCTCTTCTAAGTATCAATATGTAACTGTACTATGATCTACTATTGCAATCATACTATTTTGACATAGCAAAGCTGATATATACATGGTTCAATGGTTCAAACCAGTTCATGCTGGTTCAGTTCGGTTTGGTTCTGGTTTAGCTGCTAAACACTTAGTTCTAATTCTGCTTTGGACAAAAATGAGCCCGAACTGAACTGAACCGAACTTTAGCAATACTAGTTTGTACCAATTCATGTGGATACGTTCGACGTCCGAAATTCTAAGTAGAACAGGATTAGATGATAGTGGTTTTCAAGGAACTCTGAACTAGTACTGTATTAATTACCCTCGCCGTTTGCAAGCTGCTTCAGCACAATAAAGACTACATGTGAATGCAAGGGAATAGGTGGATAGCAAACAAGACCAGCCTGCTCGCAACCTTTGTTATAGTCGAAGTATTTAATAATTCGAAGTATGGCATTATGAGAGAATGAGAATGATTGAACTTATCGATATTCAGCATTATCCTGCTGGTATATATATATAAAGTGAAGGACCCCTAAAACTACTAAAGACACCTAGTACAATACTCAAGTCTAGCTATTCTAAGTGATCTATATATGTGGCGTATGATGAGAGGTCAGAAGACACTACTCCAGTCTATGGAATACCCGAAGTTGTACTCTGGACCTTCTATGTCTATATTGGGCAATAGTCCTTGTGGCACTAATAGGCGCTCGTGCATAACAGCGGCTAGGCGCTTATATTCTGACACATTGGTGTCCTTGCACCAAGTGATGTCAGCACGAGCAAGACAGCCAGTATAGTTGTATGTGGCATGTCTAGTCCATTCAGTTTCTGACTGCAGAGGATCCTTGCTATGGCTCTGTTTTCAGGCAGATGTATGATAGCTGCAAACGCTAAGACGAAATATATTACTATTTATCTAAAAGCACTGTCTAAATAACTATATATGCATACCATTGCAAGAGACACCTCTGCAACTTAATAGATGTCCCAAACTGTTAACCACGCGCACTCCACTGCTTTCAAGCACATTGAGAGATGGCCAGTCACATCTATGTAGTGTGGCAAATTCCTGCACATTCCATTGGCCAGATGTGGACTCTTGAAATACTTGTGCTTGAATTTGACTCAGAGTCCCTGCGCCAGGGGCAGCCATATGTGTACTGGACAAGTCCGAGGTGTTAGCGGCAACAAAGACCTGGTAGAAGTTGAGCAGCATTGCTCATCTAAGCAAGTGACAATAGCTGAGGGCTATGTCTTTGAGTGGGACAGCTTGATTTGTGCAAGCTGTTCTTTAGTACAATACAAGGCATTAAAAGGGATCTAGCAATTTACTTAGTCATTATGCCCTCCGATCCAATATCAAAAAATATTCACCTTTAAATCCAGCTTTTGTTCATCCCATCGCAAAGAGTCTTTCAGAGAGGTAGTGTGCAGGCCTAGAGGGCTTCGGCTGTCACAGTGCTTGGGGAGTGCAAGTGCAGAATCTGAGAAGGAATATATAATTTATCTCAACTCAGTGCAGTGGTAGGAGCATAGATGAACCTTCAAGCGCTCTGGTATGCAGCAACAGCACTGTTGTTGATGTCTTTAAGCTCTAAGTAGTAGTGGTGGCCGGGTCGGCATAGGTAAAAGCTGCTGCAGTGAGTTCAAAAGCTTTGTTCTTATGCAGATGGAATAGCTTGGGCACAATGATAGTAGAGAGTAAGATCTGGAGGAGTAGGTAGCAAGGCGAGACATTGAAGATGGGGCCCTGAGACTCACCAAATCCTTTTGGTCAGCTTGGAGCTGGCTACATTTCTTTACATGCTAGCTTTCAATCCAGAGCTGCAATATTGTGAGCAATGGAATAAGTTACAACACTGTTTGTGGTGACCTTAGCATTTCTCAGCAAACATTTTTGAGAGGTGTGGCTGAAATGCATCTCAGCTTTGAAGCATGCTGTATGTCACAGAGACAAGCTTGATGTGTAACCAGAATGAGCGGGTAATAGTAGATGAGGAATACATGATAAGACAAGTACGAGGAGGGCAACAAAGGCCAACTCCCAATAGACCTCACAGAACAGGCAGGCAGATGCCAATACTTGTCCCCAATGACCAAGTTAGCATCGCTATGTGTACAGTACATGGAATACATACCTTGTCTCCAATGACCAAGAGGTTGAGATGAGGGACAAGGCCAGAGAGTCCAGAGTGCTAAGTGTCCGAGAACATGGGAAGAATTGAGCCGCATTTGTGCACTAAGCGCCGGGATTATCGGAATGAAGTCCAGAGGCTCTGGGGCTGCTACCAGGCCGTGTATCTGTGCTAAACAAATGCGAGAAAATGAAAAATAATACTACATATGCATGTCCGTCTGCGACACTGTGCATGCCAACCTGGCAGTTGTAAGGCAAGCCATGTTCTACTGAATATTTCACATGTATTCTCTCAATTTAAAGCAGTACTTGCCTTTCTAAACAGGCTGATTGCTTGATATCTCTGAAGCCGTCACTAGTAGGCATAGTGCAGTGTTCAAGGCCCTTACCTTGCTGCATGGTTGAGTGACGCGCCCACACCGCTGGCAGCCTTTGTTAAGTGGTTGGTGTCTCTCAGGTGTCCAGAACCATGTAGAATGGCTTCACTTACCTCCAAAAGACCAAGGTGGTGCTGCATTACGCAGAATTCGAGGCACGATCGTTCAGCCGAATGAAAAACCCGGCTTGTAACATGATCGTTGCTATGAAAACAAATGAAGGTGCTGAACTCTCTTGAGTGTGAAAAAGGACTAAACGTTAAATTTGTACCAAGTTTCGGTGCCAATCTGCTCATCCTGTTGCGGTGGGGGTTGATGTATGCTACAAGGCTATGCCATGATGATTGACAAGCGCATCACTCTGCTCATTCATCACCGTGGCCAAATATAATTGTTCGCGCCCGAACAACATTATAATGACAGTCTTGCAGCTTGCGCGCCTGAAAATCTAGGGGCCAATTCAGCCATTGCCAATATGCAGAACAACATGGTATGTGTATGTATTCAACTGAGCAGGACAAGATGTTCAACATCAGAGACGGCTACAAAGCATTACAAACCAATCACTGAAGACTTACCCAGAGACCCGAATCCAGACCGATTGTGGTTGTAACAGGCTGCCACCACTACGCTGCATATTCTCGAGGGCATAATCATAGTTCTTGCTGAGAACAGTAACTGAATCCCATTTGCCACATAATACAAATACCAATTACCTGGCTTCTAATCCTAGGGCTTCCCTGCAGTGGCAACACATTGGTGAACCATGTCCCTCCGTCGAGAAAGGCTAACAAGCCTATGGAAGACTCGCGCTGGCCACGGGCGTGCTGAGTATTCGGTTGAAGCCTAAAGTCATGTGTGCACAATAAAAATATGTGGCGTGGAGCTTGCAACTTGAAACATAATGTATCAAAGTGAGCCGTGGTCGATGAAATAAAGCTATTAACAGTAAAGGGGTTACCATACCTATGCCAGTAGCGACTCCGACACCAAATAGTCATTGCTATTTGAAACTGTGTGTTACCCACTGGACTCCACATAACAGTGGTATTTGCGACAACCCAGGAGACAAACGTGGGCGCAGCTTGTTCAACAGTGTTAATGCCGAAGGTGAGAGCGGAAACTCCGAGATACAACCACATTAAAGCCTTTTGTTAGCAGCAACGTGCGTATGCTTGAGGTGGACCATGTGCTGTGACATTGCAGATATATGCTGCCTAAATGTCAGAATCCTAAATATATCCATGTTTCATAGTGCGCACTAGTTTGCGCCCCCATATGAGGATGTCATAGGAGGTATACGCTGTGGCCGAGATGACATGAATGCATACTGGGGCTGGATATATCGACAAAACGCTGTATCTGTTGCTGTCTGGCTGCATCTGCTGTGTGACTCGCCGTGCGTGTAGCTCCTTAGCTTCTAAGTCACTAGAGCACTGTGAGACCATCTGCATGCATGAGCACATTCCTCACGTCGCTCGCAGTCTTCTAATTGGTAACAAATTAGTGTGAAGAGCCAGCTGCACATATGATTATCATCTTAAATTGTGGAGAAGCACGACTAGTGGGTGTGACTCACCAGCAAGGGCAGATCCAGTATGCGATACTGGCCAGCCAAAAGACAGATGGCAGAAAATAGGGGGATTAACACCGGCATGTGTGATAAACAAGAGTCGAGGGTAACAAAATATACTGCATGAATTGAGTTAAGCTTAAGGAAGTCCAAGTAAGGTAGAGGCTTACCATCGGATAGCAAGAGTTTTTCCTTAGCCTTGAAGATGCCGGGATCTCACTGATGATGTGAACGGGAGTTTATGCAGAGCAGTTATATTTGGTGCATCGCTGAGGTGGATGAGTGTCGGACCAACCAAATAGTGGTGACTTGGGCAATGTCTGCCAGCGCTCAGATCTGTGACGTATAGATGGGGCATGGGCAGCTCTGCCAAGCTTATGATGGCCAGCAATCAATTGGCCGTAGAGCACACCATGTGGTGTACTGCAGCTGCTGCAGACCCGTAGCGACATGCAGTACAGCTAGTGATTGGCAAGGGTAAACCCTCCATATAGAAGTGCAGCGCATACAGCGGCGTACACTCCTACCGAGGCCTAGAGGAAGCTAGGATGGTTACTCACCTGTAGGTTGGTTGATACAGCACGTTAGTGGGTTGAGAGTTGTTAGAGTCTTATTAGGGTATGGCGTAGAGGGCTGCCTTATATACAATACTGGGTGGCTGTACTACAAACAGACACAAATAGATACCAGGACAATAGACAATAGGCATCGTCATGGTGGAACCTGGTAGAACAATAGAGAAGATGTGAGCAGAGCGCTTACGGCGTCTATCTGACTCAACACTCCTCCTAACCTAGCATGGCGTTTTGCCTGCGCTGGTTTAGTCAGCGCTAGTTAGCAGCGATGCGAAGTCCGAGCATTGGTCGGAACTTCTCAATCTTGACCCTGCCCAGATTCTTGGTAAAGATATCTGCAGGATTGTCAACGCCAGGTACGAAGAGTACTTCGACGTGGCCAGCTTCGACGACATCGCGAATGTAGTGGTAGCGAATGTCGATGTGCTTAGTGCGCTTTTCAGTAACGGGATTTTCCGAGACGAATAGAGCGCCTTGGTTGTCGCTGCAGATGGGTACTTTCTCGAAGTTGTAACCGAGTTCAGAGAGGATATTTCGAATCCACATGACTTCTCGGGAGCAGTCGCTGAGTGCCATGTATTCGGCATCTTTAGTCGACGTTGCTACAGACTTCTGTGCGAAAGAGCTCCAGTTAAAGCTCCTCCTGCAAGCATTAGCAGGAAGCCAGTCTGAGAGCGGCGGTTGGAAGCAGCCGCCCAATCTGCATCGGTGTACGCCACCAAGCCTAGCCGGGAAGAGCCGTCATACTCGAGGGGTATAGTTACGAGTGCCTGACAGGTAGCGGCCAGTCGCGCTCTGTTCAGGTGGTCTTCAGATGGGTTCGCACTGAACTGTGCGAGCTTTGTGACAGCGTACGCAATGTCCGGTCGTGTACCGAGCATGATATAAAGGAGTGAGCCTATCGCAATTTGGAAACGGCTCTGGCGAGCTTTGTTTAGCTCTCGCCATTAGGTTGAGGGATATAACCCTCAGGAAGCGGAGTCTTTGCCATTTTGGCATTGGTCTGGCCGCAGCGTTCGAGTACCTTGTCAAGGTAGGCGCATTGATCAATCACGATCTTGTCGCCCGACTCGTTGTATGCGCATGCGCAGAAACTCCTTTACGTCGCCCATCGCGACACTCCCATCGTTGCATGAAGGACTCCTTTTCTTGGAGTACTTTTGCCTTGTTGCGTCCGGCCGAATATAGCGTCGTCAACATAGACTACGGCGATGACCATGTCATTGCCTGCGCCTTTGACGTATACGCCAGCATCGGACTTCAGTCTTTTGAAGCCGAGCTCAGCCATAGACTTGCTAAGGGCTTTCCACCAGGACAGTCCTGCCTGCTTAAGCGTAAAGGGCGCGGCAGAGCGAAGCACCATGTGCTTTTCCCTTGAGCAGGAAAGCCATCGGGTTGTTCAATGTAGATCTCCTCATCTAACAGTCCGTACAAATATGCGTTGCGCACATCGAGCCAGTAAGGAAGAAGCCTTCGAGTGCCGCGGGCAAAGTACGAATCTAACGGTTTCAAACCGTACGACTGGAGAGAAGATTTTGTCATAGTCGATTCCTCAATTTGAGAGAAGCCGCGAGCTACAAGTCGCGCTTTCTTTCGACCATCTGATTTTCATCAAAAACCCATCGGTTTTTAATGACGCGTTTGCCTTTCGGCCGGGCGAGTTCGAACACGCCTCTTTTGCTTAATGCATCGAGCTCATCTTTGCATGCAGCACGCCATTCTACCTGCTGTTTTGCAGGCAGGCGGTTTATGTCACGTAAAGTCCAGTCTCGGACTGAAGACTTTGTTGCGTCAGGATCGACTGCTTGGGCAAGCAAATAATTGTAGAAATTTACTCCCTTCCGGCACAGTCGTGCCAGTCACGTCATCTGACACTGGGCTTTCGCTTCCAGTGTCTCCAGTGGGCTCAGTGATATCCGGAACAGGTTCGAGCTGTTGGGATGTAGAAGAGCTAGCAGGACGTGTAGGCGGGGGACACTGTCGGGCTGCTTGCTAGACTGACCGCGCCCTTGGTAGCTAACCTTGGTGGGCTTGGTCTGGCCAGTCTGCTTTTCCCAACTACGGATACCTCTATCAGCACTAAAATCCGTGACGGTGCTTGTGACTGGTCGGGCCTGGATTTCTGACTGGGATCCTTCGTGCGAGTACTACGCGGCGGCGAGAATAACTGGTGGTGCTGGGATCTTCTGCGGGTGGTGTCGCTTCGCGACGAGGCGGACTCGGGCTACGCCCAACAGGGGCTTAGGGGTCGAACCGTCGTTCAACCCGCTCGGTCTCTTTTTGGCGGAAGGAGGGTTAGGACGAGGTGCAGCTCGCCGTTTAGGCGGTGGCGCATCGTCGTCACTATCGTCTGATCCTGCACACTTGCGAAGGCTCGCTGTCGTTCGCATTTTGGTGTTTTGCGCTTAGGCGGGTCAGGCCAGCGGGCATTTTGCCGTCAGGGACACTTGGGAAATAAGTTTAGCACCACTCGATTTGAGTTGAGGCGAAACACGACGTTATTAGGTCCTCTCATGAAGGTCCAACCGTGCTCGTCGTGTCCGATGTATGTCATCATTTCGAACTTAGGCTGTAGTTTGTTCTTTCGAACATCGGCAGGGATAAAGACCATGCCGCAGCCGAATACGCGGATGTTATCAACGCGTGGTTTTCACCCGTAAGTGCCTCATAAGGCGTAACCCATTTTAATCGTGAAAGCGGGGAGTGCGGTTGTAAAGCACTGTTGCGTGCATAACTGCAAATTCCCACCGCGAAGGAGGGATGCAAGCTGTGAGCGCATAGCCTCGGCTTTGTCCATGAGGGTTCGATTGAAACCGCTCAGCGCGTCCATTCTGTTGTGGAGTATGAGGAACGCTAGTTAGGATTTTAATCCCTTCGTCCTTTAGCATTTGAATGAATGCGTTTGATTTATATTCTCCCCTGCATCCGACATCCAGCTCGACATTAGCTTTATGCTGGTTTTGAACCATAGCAAGAAAGTTTTTGTCGCTTGGATGGCGACGGATTTAGCCTTAGGCAAATAATCCATGCATGCGACGTATAATCATCGACAAAGGTGATGATATACTTGTACCGGTGATATGAATCAACCGGGAATTCTTTCAGTCACTGTGAATGAGCTCAAGGTCGCGATGCTCGTCGAGGCGTCGGCCGGGAAAGAAAGCGATTGTGCATCTTCCTTGTGCGCAGCCGGAGCAGGGTGAGTCCGACTTTATAGTCGAAATCTGGACATTCCATCGTTGCTGACGGAAGTTGACGTAGGATCCGTTCAGAGGGATGTCCAAAACGTCTGTGCATTATTTCGTGCGAGACTAGCGCAAGGCCGTCTCGGTCAGTGTCTAAATAGTACACTGTTGCATTTGGATAAAGCGGTACAAAATGCAATAATTCCTGGCGATTATCGCCGTCCAGGGATTTTTAGAGTGGTTGCGTCACCCTCAATTAACCGGTTCTGTCGTAGCAGCTGGCCAAGCGAGATTAGATTCATGTCTTTTTGTGAAGGCATGAGTCGAACATTTTCAGTAAGACTTTAATCGTTCACTTGTCGCTAGGACGGTAGTTGATGACAGTCACCGCTCAGAGATAGTTACATGCCCATTAGCCGTTTGAGCGATAATTGGGTCGATGTTGCGCAAGTTGCGCAATAAACTTCTTCTGACCGTTGAAGTGGAAAGACGCTCCTGAGTCGAGCAGCCAATCACTTGATTTTGCAAGGTTTTTACCTTTGCAGCTCTGGCACGCATTAAATAGCTTATTATGCACACATCGGTCTGGTTTTGGAGGAAACCTGCTCCATTCAATATAGCATACGTGGTATCTACTGTTTAATCCAGCCCGCCGAGACACTGCGCAATCAGCTGCAAGGTATCGGTTAGTGGTGCACGAGTGCAGAGTTAGAGGGGGCGTACTCGATACGCGCCGATGATGTCCTGGTGGATCTCGATCGTCCATCAGGCATCCGGCGAACTGGTCGTCGACGTCGCTGTCGTTGTCCTCGTTACCGAGGGACACGGCGTCTCGATGTCAGGGGTGGTGGCGGGCGTCCGAAGCCGTCACTCCCTGTCGGCGACATTTGCATGTCGACCTCGTCGGACCAGATGATCGGCGAGGATTCGCGCGAGCTGCGCTTGGCGGGCGAGAGGAGCTGCCCTCGACAAACTCCGGCTCAGCAAACTTTCGTTTGAGAGCGGCGTTGTTGAAGTCGATGCGGGCGTCGAGCTCGGCGATGCGAGCATCGAGCATGCGCTCGGCGTAGTCGAGGTCGGCCTGCTTGGCGCGACGAGCCTTCCTCGCGGCCTCATCCTCGGCGGCGGTGGCGGCGAACTCGCTTTCCTGGGCGACGGACAGCTTGACAAGCTGGTGTCGCTCCCGTCGGCGTGCCGCGACGCTTCGGTCGAGGTCGAGCCCTTGTTCAGGGCGGCGTTCTTGTCGTCCGCTGCTTGCGAGCAAGCTTGCGGAGCTCTGCGGCCTCGCGAAGCTGGGCTTTATGCAGAGTTTGGTATTCGTCATCCTCGTCGAGGATTGCTAACAATTTAGTTAGCATGGGGAGATCGTCGAGTGAACTCCTGTTGGAATTCTAACTCACGGACGGAGTTCCGCAAATTCGCGGTGCTCAATATCCCGCATGGCGTCCGGCAGCGGTGAGCGTTGTGCTCGTTGGCGTCGATAACCTCCTCGAGGGGTCCGGGATGCGCTCCTGGGACCCGACGACTCAAGCTTCGGCAAGGGATAGTGCCTTGCGGAAGCGAGGGAACTGGTTGTTGTTGCCGAGGGTAGAGTTCGCGCTCTCCCGATGCGAGACTGAATTTCTTCGGCCTCGGACTTAGGGAAGCGGGATGGCGGGGGCGAAGTCGTTTACTACCGGGATGACCGGTCGCGGCGATGTAGGAGTGACCGTGGTCGGGCATCCTGGGCCTTGCCCTGCTGCCGCGCGCTTGCCGCGCTGGGTCTTCTTGCCCTTGCCGTTGCCGGCACCGTCCTGCTGCTGCTGCTGCTGCCCTTGCGGGCGCTGCTGCTGCGCATGCTGCTGCTGCCCGTTAGGGCGCTGCTGCTGTTTGAACTGGGGATCCTTCCCCTTGCTTGACGGTGACAGCGTTTAGCAGACTCGGTCTGCTTGCGCTGGCCACCGGAAAGCTTTCGCTGCTCCCATGCAGCGATGAGCTGATGCCCGTATTGCCTGGGATCGGGGCCCCAGCAGGTAGGGATCGGCGATGTGTGCCATCTTTTGGTTTAGAGTGGTGACGGTGGCGACGTGCTTACCATACGCTGGTGTCTTCGAAATGAGGAGCATCAGGTGTATGTAATCGTCTCCACATGCATGGCTGCATTGAGGCGGTCGACGTGTGATTGGATCTTAGCGATCGTGGGTGCTGGGACTGGTCCTCGGGATGCGAGTCTCAGGAGGCCCTGAAGTCGATGTAGGCCGTGCGGAGTGTTCTGGGTGTAGGTGGCCTGCGGGGGACTCGTATAGGGCCTTGGCGGTCGCCTCGTTCTTCACTGACTGTCCGATCTGGTATGTCAATCGAAGGCGGATGAAGCCCATGGCCCGGAGGTCGTCGTTGATCCAGTCGTCAAGCTTCGACGGCCCAAGTGCTATGCTCGTTGCGGGCACTTCGCCAGAGGCGGGGAGTGCCGGTAGGGCTACGGTGTTAGCTGTAGCTGCGACTGCGGCGCGAGCTGGCTGCGGGACAGTGCGGAACTAAGGTCGGCACCATCGGCTGGGTCGTCAAGAGCTGACGAGATACCCTGAGTGCCCAGGAACGACTTCAAAGTGTCGTTCAAGTGCTCCCCAGTTGGTTCCGTCGAGGACGGGGACAAGCTTCTCGAGTGAGGAGGACATTCTTGAGTTACGTAAAGGCAGAACAGTCAGTACGATGTCTGACCTGGCTTTAGCCAGGAGGGGCCGAGGGGCGCCCGTGCCTGCTCAGCTTGCCGGCGCAGACGGTGCGCTAGGTAGCGCAACCGTCGCACGCGATGGCAGCGAAGTAGGTACAGGCGAGTATACCAATGAGCTGGTTGTTGCTGCCAGTGACGGCGCAATCAACCGCTGTCATCGAGGCTCATAACCCGTAGAAGTGCAGCGCATACAGCGGCGTACACTCCTACCGAGGCCTAGAGGAAGCTAGGATGGTTACTCACCTGTAGGTTGGTTGATACAGCACGTTAGTGGGTTGAGAGTTGTTAGAGTCTTATTAGGGTATGGCGGCAGAGGGCTGCCTTATATACAATACTGGGTGGCTGTACTACAAACAGACACAAATAGATACCAGGACAATAGACAATAGGCATCATCATGGTGGAACCTGGTAGAACAATAGAGAAGATGTGAGCAGAGCGCTTACGGCGTCTATCTGACTCAACACTCCATGCTGAGAGGCTAACCCTTACCCTTACCCTTCAAAACCCTTACCCTCATGAAGGGTAAGGGTTGGGGGCTACCCTTCAAACCCTTGCCAAAATGGGCAGAAAATGGTGCTTTGAGTGCTTTTTTCATTCAATCATAATGTCAGCCTTCTATTTGAGTAGCTTGCATTGATATAGAAAGCACTCACAACACTTGCAGCTCTATCTAGCAACACATCTGCTATTTAAATGCAAACCCCTGCCAGACAAGGGTTAACTTTTCCCAACCCTTACCCTTACCCTTCATACCCTTACCCTTAACCCTCCGAGGGTTTGCAAACCCCTGCCTATCACTAAGTACAGCTTGAAATTAATTGCTAGCTACATCCTCAGTAGTATCAGCTACCACTTTTGTGCTCAGTAAAGACACACTACTTACCTGTTTGCACAGGACACATTCAATTCGGATGTCAGCCGTGTTCATACGCCATCATGCTGGTAAATGAACAAGCCTAGTGGATGGTTCAAACGGCGGTTGCTAGTGAGAGCTTTGCAAGATTGTAGAAGCCTTGTGCATACTCCCAAGCTGTAGCACTAGGCTTTCAGGCCTTATCGAATGGCCGAATACCAGCACAGTTTTTTTTTGCAGCTGAGGCCATCTTCTGCTTGTTGAAGCTGCTAAACACATTGTAGGACCTTGCGTGAATCTGTAGGATGTCGCGGCAGTTCCAGGTTTCAAGTATTGATTACAGACATGGAGCGAGCATAATACCCACAAATTCCCTGTTTGAGGGTCTGTGGTGGACAATAAACAAGGTACAATGAAAAGCTGAGCAGATAGGTCAGGAACGTGCCTCTACACGTTGAACATTGCGCTGTTTGGTGTTGCTTGGCCTCTGAGTAAGCGGCATGTCGGCTGATGGCGGACTAGTGCCTAAGACCCCTGGTTAAAAAAGCAGACGTCAGACAGACGACCGTCCGTCACATCTGAGTCTGTCTACTCTGCCTAGGGAGACTAGGGAGGTCGTCTGCTCAGCCACATGCCCGCCTGAGGGAAGGCTGTTGTGGCTGCGGCCTGCAGCCTTACTTCTTGACTTTTCCCTTTTGTCTTGGCTGTCTCAGATGCAATATACTGCCTTCTCGGCCGTCTGAACACTCTCGGTCAGTTATTGCAGTGATGGTATTAGAGTTTTGACGAATAAAGCCGTGATAGCATCAAGTGGGTGGTGCCCGAGCTGCACAGAGAGCCAGAGCTCTCTCCAGCTGCCCCCTATCCACCTATCATGCCGAGCCATGCTTTTGGTTAACAGAATGACCCTGCGGGCAAAAGTATGCACCGGTGTGCTTAGTGAACTCATAGGCAGACCTTACTGACCTTGCTACCTTGCAAGACAAGCATCGGAGCACGTGGTTAATCAGCGCGTCGTTTTAAATGATGAGTAGGGAGAAAGCGTACGGATCGTGTGAGGCTGCGCCTGAAGGTCGGTAAGTAGCCATTGAATTGCTATCACAGTCCCGGGCCCAAGGTCAGTCTCGAAGCAAAGGCATGCTGAATCTGGCCTGTCGACGTCACTTTGCCGAATTCGCAAGTCCGTTGACTTCGCTGAAAGCTGCCCCGCTGTCGTTCGACACGCGAAGCCATAACCGACCTGAACGCATATACAAAGGATGTCCTCGCCTTGCCCGCCAGTTTTACCTTCTCCTTTCCCCCATCTCTCTTCATAACCCCCGCGACACTGCAACATGTGGGCATCGCTTATTGCACTCTCCTCCTTTCCTGGTCGAGTGCTCAGGCAAGCGCGGGACCTTTTTGTCGTTATGTGGTGGGCAAGGGACGTCCATACAATCGACCCGCCTCTCGTAGAGACACCGACTTCGCCTTCCGCCGATAAGCCAAGCCCGACACTTCTCGAGCTTACAACCCTCGACGCGACGAAGAGGCCTGTGGCTGGTTGTACTGCCGACCCGTGTTCGTGGGGCGACACATCCTTCGACACCGAGTCGCAAGGTCGCAAGGTGCCCAAGTGAGTGCGATGAGCGCAACAATCATGCGTAATGGTGACTGACTAACAGACGTTTAACAGTTGGGACAGTGACACAGTCTTCTCAGTTTGGAATACTCGCAGTCGCACGGGACTAGCTTACGCCATGGAATCCACAGACGCTCTTGGTTTCAACCCGCGGAACACTCCTGTGTGAGTTTTACTGTCTTGAGTCGAGTCAAGCGTCGTTTTAAGCTATACCACCAGCTTGGACCTTCGCAACGTGACCATGCTCTGCGTACTCTTGGTCGCTTTGATCGCGCTGGGGCGGTATATATGGATTATGTTGCGACCCAAGCGTACCGCTCCAAAACGGTCTCGTAGGCGCGAGGCCCGCGTTGCTGCTGAAGCCCCGAAGAAGCTCGCCCCTGATATGACATTCTTCTGGTACTTCGCGGTTATAGGCATGCTGCACAGCGCACGCGAGCTCCCACAGGCGACGGCAGGCGCGCTGTCACTCGCGCCCGGCGACACGACTCCTCAGGCGGATGCGGACGCGATGCCGGAGGATGGAGACAAGGAGGATGCAGGCATTAAGGCTGATGACGGTGTCGCCGCTCAGGAGGACATCAAGGTGAGCTTCTGGGAATATTGCCTCATATCTTCGCAAATTGACAGCCCTCGAACCAGTTTGCACATTTTCACCCACTCCTGGATGCCCCTGAGGATCCTACCGGGGACATCGTGCCCATTCCTATCTCTGACCTCTCTATCGAGGACTTCTCGCCTATCGACACCTCGGTCCCTTCGCTCTCTCAGGACTCCATCCCTAGGACACCGCCTTCGCTTCAGAACTCCGCTGCGACATCGCCATCATCTCCTACGGCAGCTACACCCACGTCTTCTCGCATTGTACTACCACAAACCCCTAGCTCAGCTGTCTTGCGCGGAGGTGTAACGCCGTTTCTAGCCAAGAGATCCGTCTCGGCGCCCATCCGCGAAAAAGTTGGTGTGCTGATTGAGAAATTCATTCGCCCAACGCCGCCTCGTCTGCATCGACCCTCGGAAAGGCGGGACAGTAGTAGCGCACCTACGGATGGTGAAGTTCAGTCGGGAGGAACGTGGCGGGCCCGCACGACGTCACGCGAGCCTTAAGACCGCGGTGGAGGGAACACTTGACTATGCCTCATGTGTGAGGACATACCACTTTTTCTTTTTCTTTTTCCTCTTTCCCCTTCGTTCGTTATCAGTCTGATTTTCTGCACACGACTAGCAATACCGACATCAATGGTCAACCGTGGACGCCCCCTGATTATTTCAACGACGTCCTGCGTTAGTTTCGCTCACAGTACTATTTATCCCCATTTCCTCGTCGCACAGTTGATTACGTCTCCATTCGTTTTGTATCCATGGATTACACTTAGAATCTTAGAATTAATCGCACCTTGAGTCTTGACCTTGCCGCTGGGACGGTTGCGCTTGTGTAGAGTTGTCGAACGTTCAACGTCGTTCAACGTACATCGTCTGAGGTCTGTGTGGTCCGAAGCTCGAGCTCGAATGCTGAACGACCTCCTCATGATTGGCTTTAATATACATTCCCAAAGGCTATGCGCAGCTTGCATAGAGGCAACATAAAGGGGTCCAAGACGTATCGTAGGAGCGAAAATAATAAGACGATTCACACCGCATTTCTCTACCGCCTCGCTACTTGATCGCTTACTACGGTGTCATGTTGATTCCCTTCTGCGGGATACACCCGCGAGCGCGACCGTGCATAGGTTCGCCCTGAGTACTGAGTACTGTACACCACCGGAGTGAACACGCCGACGCCTACGAGGAACCTGTGAATCCGCTGTTGAGGCCGTTGAGGTCGATGGCCCAACTTGGAAGCCCCTCAGGGCTACCGCTGCGGCCGGGAGTGGCGATTACTGCCTTTATATCCGTCCTAACGGTTTTCCTAACGGTTTTCCTGGTGAGTCTACGGCGGTTGCGAGACGTCGCGGACAATGCTACGTCCGTTGTAGGTCACACACAGCTCTTCACAATCTAGGTAAATGTCAGCTTCAAGCGCAATGCAGAGAGGTCAACTGACCAGCGGAACGGTTTATCAATTATTCCTCGTTGTAATACTGAGACTACCTTGCTGGAGGGTACGGCACGCGTTCAGGTGCAGTCGCGAATGCCCGAATGTTATATCAAATATACATACATACATCTACTCCAAGCCGCCTATTTCACCGTCCCTTTCGCCCTCAGTCGTGGGCATTGTGTTTTGCTCATCTGCCCAGTACTCCGAGCAC